>ONZH01024191.1:0-104344 GCA_900303285.1 Rhinella marina
TATAGTACGTGTCCTATTCTTGTCCATTCTGCAGACAAGAAAAGGCATTTGTAGAATAAGGACCACAGAAAGTGTGGGATGCACATGGCCGGTGTCCGTATTTTGAGGATCACAAAACGGATATGGTCGTGAGAATGTAGCTTAATATTACAGTGCAGAGATTACACATGCAGTGATGTCACAATGCAGCAATCATGGTCACAGTGTATCACAATACAGGGGAAACATACAAAGTGATGTCACAAAACAGGAAGAGCAAATTGAGGTCACAGAATATCACAGAACGGGAATAATAAGTACAGTGATGTCACAGCTACTGGCCAAAGACCACCATGATGTCACAACACTGAGATAAAACACCATGTCATAATACAAGGATAGTACACACAAGTGATGTCACAGTACAGACATAATTAAAAGGGGCCTGTCAGTAGGTTGGTAGACCGTCTTGCAATGATAATTGGGGAATACAACTAACGTTGTTGGACACGTGCTAGCCTTGTGTATATTAATACATAATCAAAGGGCATTTGTCAGCAGTTTTGTACCTATGACACTGGCTGACCTGTTACATGTGCACTTGGCAGCTGAAGACATCTGTGTTGGCCCCACGTTCATATGTGCCCGCATTGCTGAGAAAAATTATGTTTTATTATATGCAAATGAGCCTCTAGGAGCAAATCTGCTGACAGATGCCCTTTAATCTAATTGCAGATAGTTCTACTACTCAGTAGCTTATCTGCTACCAATGTATCACTTATGGGGGCACACGCTAGTTGTTTAACCCTATAGTTATGCCCCTACACATTACAAAAAAAAAAAGAATGACAGTTACACTTTAATCTACTTGAGCTGTTGTTCCTGATATGGGCCTCACAATAGTTAAATTGGGTGTATTTCAGGTGCATATGGCGGCAAAATGGTTAGTTGCTCCGCTATCTGCGACTTTGCCCCGCTCACGCCAGGTCTAAAATTGTGGGCATGGCACGGGTGGGGAGTCGGATGGGCCAGAAAGGCCCATCTCATTCATCATTTTCTACGCCTGTTTTAGGAGTAGATAATGGTCTAATTGTAAGACAGCTCGGAAGCTTACATTTACATCTAGAACTGGCACTGGATGTGCCAAAGCTATGGAGAGGTCGGCGCCTCTTCATAACTTTGGCGGATCCTCCACCAGCTATGGGGCTTTATTAAGACTGGCATCTAAAACTTCAGTCTTAATAAATGTGCCTCCTTATCTCTAAATTACTAAAAGTTCATAAACACTTATTTAAGTCTAATTCTTTAACAGTAAGATAATAATTAGAGATGAGCGAGCGTGCTCGTTACGAGCACTGTAGTGCTCGGCTCCCCTGCGCTCGCATGGGCGCCGGCAGCCGCTTCCGTCCTCCTCCGGAGGACGGAAGTGGCTGCCAGCGCCTATGCTAGCGCAGGGGAGCCGAGCACTACAGTGCTCGTAACGAGCACGCTCGCTCATCTCTAATAATAATTGCTTTTTTGGAGTATTTAGAAGGTCAGAGATAAGGAGCCATCAGCTGAGCTGCCTGACGGAGCAGAGAGAAAATTCAGATCCTGCTACTAGAGCATCTCAGCCCTGTACGGAGAAAAGGCTCCATATTTTTTTTAATATGAAAAAATGATTTTTAGCAAAAATGATTACAATTCACTAATAAAGAAAATGCCCCCAAAGATGTACATAGCCTTTAAAATAGCATGTGGAGTTTGTTTGCTATTTGTAGGTGGTGATCATCTTGTCTAGAGCTATCAGAGTGCCACTCACAAATCTATGCTAATTGAGATTTACATTGTCTAGTGGATGTTACCAGTCTGACCCTTCATATATAAATCCTATATTCCAAAGCTTTTTACTTTGTATTCTTCCCAGATTTATCAAAGCAAGAAAGACTGTGAAGCATTAGACAAATGTTGTATGACACCAATAGAAAGTGCATTGATCCAGGACCTCCTGTCTGTCAATACACCGCTTATCTAGAGCCGCAATATGCTTGCACTGTGTCCAAGAAGAGGAACTCGCTAGCAAAACTTGCACTGGATTTTTAGACATTTCCAGCTCCATCTGTCACTCTGTCTCTGATGTAGATGAGTCATGGAAGGCTGGAATATTTTATGGTACAGTACGCTGAACTTAAGGCAGAAGTCATGAGATGCTGCCCTTTCTGCAGGGGGCACCACAAGGTTTCTTTTTACCAAGATTAGGGTGTCAACAGATAGAAAAGCATTAAAGAGGACCCGTCACTTGCCAGTCAACTCTACCAGATGCCAGCTCCTGAGATATATGCTCCTCCACTTCCTAGACCTAGGACAACTGCAAGCTGTCTGCTTGAGACCTTTGGAGCACTACCAGCAACAGCTCCTGTTTGGACCCCAATAAATCCTACCACTGCCTTTCATCTCTGGGGTCCCTGATCAACAAACAAGAAGTTAGTGTCCAGTATACATAAAAGTGCTGAGGTTTCCATACATCTGTTATAAACATGGACTTCAAGTCCCAGTCAAGTATGAAAAAATGCACCATATCCATGTATCTAGTTTGTATCTAGTCTTGCACATTGGAAATGCATTTTGCTCTTTGTATTCATTGTTACAGTATGGTTTCTATGTTGTAGCAACTAGTTGCTATTATATTTGGAGAAAATATTTTGTAATACTTTACCCTGAATTGCTTTCTTTTCCTTACACAGCCAGTTTTTCGAGCAAGCACAAATACAGTATGAACATGAGGGTCACTTTCATAGAAAGCCAATTGATCGCTCTATAGTTTTTGTGAGTGAGATCTGAAGAGGAAATCCATAGGGAAAACATCATACAGATTTTACCCTGGGCTAGGGGCTCAAGGAACTGTAATGGGGAGCTCTTAAAAATATAATATGGATCCACTCATTGCTGGTTAACACTTTGCTGGCAGATGCATGGTGCAGATCATATCAGATCAAGATATTATCTTGTACCTACACTTCAAGTTGATTTACTGAAAACTGCCATGAGGCCACCAAGTCTGTCACTTGAATGTGCCAACTAAAATGTAAGATTTTTTTCATATTTCATATTATTTGTGGTGGGGTCCTATACACACTTATGTATAAAATTCAAGAGCATTAATAAGGATAGTTACATAGTTAATACGGTTGAAAAAAGACATCAAGTCCATCAAGTTCAACCAAGGGATACAGTAGGTGGAGATGTATGCTCCAAGCTCCCTCTAGTGGTGCCTTTGGGCAGTCATAACCTTATCTTTTAACTTCAGGTCCAAATATGTAGATTTAAAAAATAAAATCATGCTGAAGGCATTCAATTTATGACACATAAGGGGTTAACACCAGTTTAAGGGATTTGCACATCTTGATACCAAACATCGTTGGTAAGTAAATGTTAACATGTTTTGGAGACATTCAGAAGATAGTTGAGGTGGTGGTCCAATACTCTTTGGTGGCTAGAATGGTGAAGGGGCTCAAGCAGGGACCCGGAAAGGGGGAGGGGAGTTGGTGCTGAATTTGGCACAGGTACTGGGTGGCAGGGGAACGGTCCAAAAGCATCTCTGCTTGTCCAAGGCATTTAAATGAATCTTTGTCCTAACTGAAGGAAAGTCTGGCTATAACTCCTGGCCCATAGATAATAAAATCTCCAAGGTAAAAGTAGGTCCAGTTCATGGGCAACCCACAGCTGTAGAATACAGGTTATGTTTTAGACATTCCCTATGTACCTATGAGCTGATTATGGGGGACCTGCAGCTGTCATTATCAATGGTGCCCATTGGAATAAATGGGTTATCGAGATTGACAAAAATGTGTAATTGGAATTGACAAAAGGGAGAGACGCTCTTTGTAGTAGCTGTCCACTCTGGCTATTACAGGGAGACCCCTCTAATACGTTCAGGTAAAGGGTTGTCTAAGACAGACACCCTCTTTTAATATGATGCAATGATGATAATGTACATTTTTGAACTACAAGACACATTGCTTTTTTGGTTTCAACTTTTTAGTTTAGCAGTGTTTTTATATTGCTTTATATTGCTATATTTTATACCTTTTTTCTACCAAGAAATGTGTACTAATAATGCCTAGTACATGTCATGCTTTCTAATAAAACAGCATTTAATGATCTTGTGTGATGCCACTTGTGTTCTCTCATTTCTACATATTCTCTATACATTTATGTATTTTAACACATCTTCAAAATTTTAAAGAGGGTGTCTTACATCAGACATTGGTGGAATATCATTAGGATATGTCACCAGTGTCAGATAGCTGTGGGTCCCAACGGATTGGCTATTTCTGGCAGTCTTATAGAGGTGAATGGAGTGGTGGCCGCTCTTGCACTCTCAATTCACTTCGATGGGAGTTCCGAAAAAAGCTGCTCTGCAGTTTTTGGAAATCATTTAAATATGAATAAAGGTCACCGTCAGCTGCCCATTCTGGAGATAGGCGCAGGCTCCCAGGGGTGCACCACCAATTGAGGCCAGGTGAGGCGATCGCCTCAGGCAGCACCAGGTAGGGGCAAGAGGGGGGCAGCCAAAGGGCCATGGGCTAAAGGGAAGGGGTTAGGTTAAGAAATTGGCATTGGGGAGGGGGGGGGGGAGGGCCACTTCAGTTTTTGCCTCAGGCAGTAGAAAGGCTAGGTGTACCCTTGGTGGCACCCCACACCTATCTGACATTTCCTAGTGATATGCCACCAATGTCTGAGATGATAAAAACCCCTTTAAAAGGGTTGACCAGGATTTACTATTGATGGTCTATACTCAGGATAGACCATCAATATCTGATTGGTCCGACATCCCGCGCCCCACCAATGAGCTGTCTCTGAGTAGTTTTGGCGCCAGTAGCCAGCATTGGAACTGTCCATTGTGTAGTGGACAGAGCTGGTTCCTGCTGCTGTGCGCCGACTGAAGTGAAGGGGAACTTGTGCTACAGTTACTAGTGGACGGCACTACATAATTGACGGAGCTACAGATGTTGCCAAGCTAAACTTGAACCCTGATAATACATGTCTCAGTGTTATTTTGGTTATCTCGTGACAAAAGCCATTGAAATCCATTGCTTTTTCTTGCCATTCTTTAATTAACTTGTTAACCATCAAGTTTAACTTGGCTGCATCTGTATGTAGTTTTATGGTGGAGATGGGTGATCAGTGATGGTGTGAAGTGTTGGAAGTGTCAGATAAGTACTTAACAGTTTCTTTATTGCAAGAGGATCCCAAGAGTTTCCTTCTGAAATTTGACAACCCCTTTAAGGGGCTTTCTTTAAAGCCTGATACATCCCATTGACTTGTCTGGTTGCCCTGGGATTCTGCTATTTTGACAGCAAAAATAAATAAAACTGAAGACTAGACCTGCCATCAAAAAGTAATGGAAATCTCAATGGAATAAGGACACCTGTAACAGAGAGCTGGCGGCACGCTCCCTCTCTTCAGTACGGCCGGCATTCCTGTGAGGAGGTGGAGAGAGGAGCTGGCGACGTGCATGGCCGGCGTCCTCGTCTCCAAGGCTACAGGGGGCAAAGAGGAGCCGGCAGCGCGCGTTCCCTTCAGCGCGGCCGACATCCTCGTCCCCTTGACAATGAGCAGGGGCAGGGGGTTGAGCGCCGACCTAGATGAGTAGGCGCTCAGTAACATTACAGCACACGATGTGGGTCACGTGACTCTGGCATCACTGAGGGGTCACATCACGTGACCCCTCAGTGTGCCCTATTTAAACAGGCAGCCTGCTGGCCACAGGTTGCCTGTGATGGTTTTCTTCTAAAATTGCCACACTAGCTACTTGTTTGGACTCATTATGCCTGGACTTGACCTCGGCTTGTGTACCTCGATCCTGAACTTGCTTGCCCCTTAGGAGCCTTTTACACAGCGCTTGCTCCCTATGACTGTCCTGTGTAACATGCGGCTGATCACCCGACTCTTTTTTTGGGTAATCAAATCTATTATGCAGCACAAAAAAATCATTACTTGACCTTTATTGGATTAGTTAAAAGCAACAATTATATTGTCCATAGTAGAGGAAAGAAACAATAACGCACTGCTATGACGCGTTTCTGACCCATAGAGTGAATGGAGTGATCTGATGAGTTTATCCCATGATCTGGGACACAGCTCCCAATCAATTAGACAATATAGAAAAGGTGAGTAAAAGCAACAAAATTAGCATATTCAGCCATTTAAAATCAAATTTTTACTATGATTTAGTCCCTGTGGGAAATATATATTTAACTGAAGTATCCAATAACCTTCTCTCTGTAAGAGATGTCTCCTTGTATCACCTCCTCTTTCGAAGATTTAAATTGTTCTATTCCTAAGAATCTGAATCCAGATATATCACATGTGTGGACTTCTCTGAAATGCTGGGATACATTAGGTTGGCTTTCTTGGATGTTAAACGCACCATTAATGTGCTCTCTGATCCTGCATTTCCACTGTCTGCAAGTGCAACCCACCAACGTACGCACCCATTTTTTGTATTGCAATGAATAAAGCACAATTTCTTAAAGAGGTTGTCCCACAAAAAATGTTCTACCACTTTAAAACCAGCACTGAATACTTTTGTAAATGCATGTTATTAAAAATGTATTATAGCTATTTGTATAGCGCCACCTGCTGTTTGCTCTTTTTCTAATTTCTCTGTCCTGCTTACTGAGATGGCCGCATATGCTCAGATCCATCCTTCAACTGTCACCAGCTGCAGCAGACAGGACACACCCCTGAGAAAATACCCCCCTAAACTGGCAGTTTCAAATAAATCTAACAGAAGACTTGGAGAAATGAATGGGGAGATCTCTGGATTTTCGTGAGGTACAGAACAGGTTCTCATGTACTATATGATGTATGATTTTAATATTTTACATTAATCATGGGATAACCTCTTTAATGAAGTTTATTGCAATAATAGTAACAAATAAATGCAAGCATCAAGAGAAAAATACAAAGTGCATCACATTCCTGTGGGAGTTCATGTGCTGTCCTAGGCTGGAACCAGTCTAGTAGGTACATGGAGGCACTGCTTATGCAAGCTGAGAGTCAGCCCTCGCATACTTGCAACGTTTCGAGATCCACCCTTTCCTCTAGCAATTGCTGCTGATTTTCAGAGAGATCATTTCAGGACAGTTACAGTATAGTTTTTCTCCTTTGCTGTGGACACTGTGATTGATGGCTTTTTAACTCAAAGGACACCTTCCACTCCCACCGAACTGTTCTTTCAGACAGTCACCAGTGCTGGACACAATGAATTGGATGGAGTTGGAAGCAGAACAGCAGAAGGCTCTATCTACTCTGTAGTTTACGGTGAATAGGAGCTAAGATGCAGTACCCCAGCATAACCACTACACGGTGGATGGAGGCTTCTGCTCCTGGTTCTGTCTACTGTTATATTTCTAGTGCTGGCAGTTGCCCGAAACAGCTGGTCAGTGGGGGTGCCGGTTGTTACACTCCTCAGGATACGTAATTAATGTCTAAGCCCAAAAAACCCTGTTGAATGGTAAATGTATGAATTCCTATGCACAGTGCTCCCCCTAGTGGTGGCTGCAGAAAGAGTATTTTGATAATACTGAGAGGCAAAGCAGAAGATTTAAGACTGTATGGGGGAGACTCCCAGCAACCCTGAAATTTTATTATATATCTCCTAGCTGCTGCACAATAACAAGGGGTTTTATAGCAAGCACTGCTCATTGACCTGAATGTTAACCTAAAGAAAGAAGTAAGTGGTGGCTGTGGGAAATATGAGGAAAATATGGCAGATGGGAAAAAGAATTGGGAAGGAATCTGAGTGCCACCCATATCAGGCCAGATGGTAAATTTAGTACAACCCTTGTGCATAATATAAAAATATGCAGATTAAAAATATGCAGATTATACAAGTTCATGGAACAAAAATGACCATATTCACTATTTTATATGGTTTCTTTCCTCTTACAGGAAGATTAGCAGTCTGCACAATAAGTGTACGCCTACACGGCGACAAAGTTGGATTTTTTTGTGATTCAAGGTTCCCAATCGTGGCTCCATTCATTTCTATGGGATCACAGCTACACTGTGATGCCCCTGCGATCCAAGCTGCGACATGTGTCTCATGACCAGTGTTGCTGTGTAGCCATACCCTAAAGCACAGCTTCTTAAAGGGGTTGTCCCACAAAAAATAATCCACGGTTTTCAAACTAGAACCTGGATCTGAATACTTTAGAAATGCATGTAATTAAAAAATTATTATATTATAGCTACTGAGTTATTCAATGAAATCTATTTGTATAACACACACCCCTAAGAACCCACCCACCCCACCTCAACCCTAAGATGGCAGTTTGAAATAAATCTTACATAACACTTAGAGCTATGAATGCGAAGATCTCTGGATTTGTGTGAGGTACAGAGCTGGTTCTCATGTACTATATGATGTATGATTTTCAGTTTTTTACTTTAGAGGGGTTATCCGACCCCTGAAATGCCCTCCTATTAGTGATGATTGAGCACCCAGGTGCTCGTGTGCTCTGGCCGAGCACTCAGGGGTGCTCGAGTGCTCGGTCGAGCACCCGCGCATAATTAAAGTCAATGGGACTAAACCAGGCACCCCCTGCTCGGAAGAGGGGAGGGTGTCTGGTTTACACGGGTCTCCCCCCCCAAAAAAAAAACATGACACAGACACTGAGGATGGGGGGGGGGTTTAAACTTACCTTTCCCAGCAGCTCCCGACCTGTCCCAGCAGGAAGACGGCACGCACAGTGGTAAGTTTCACTACAGCGCCACCCTGCTGGAGGGAGGAGGGAGCTACTGGGAAAGGTAAGGTGACGAATCCATCATGAACTCCATTGAAAGTCAATGGAGGACGGATCCGTTTACTATTGTGTTATACCGAACGGATCCGTCCCCATTGACTTGCATTGGTGGTCATGACGGATCCGTCTTAGTGCGGGGAGGGGACTCGAGCATGCCGCTCAAGTACACTCGTGTTCGGCCGAACACCGAGTGGACCCGAGCGCCGGCATGCTTGGTTGAACAGCGAGTTTGGCTGAGCATGCTCGCTCATCACTACCTCCTATGTGTCCGAGGCCCATCACACACAAGGTACTTACCTCGCCCCTGGCACCTGCGTCACTTCTGAAGCCTGCACAGCTGCTGCCGCATCTCCCTGTCACGCAGATGAACACATCCAGCGTCCGGGGGGAGGGTTTCTTTGGGTTCAATCAATAGCAGGCAGTGATGAGCCTCCCTAGCATCACCCATGTTGCTAGGTAGGATCGGCTCCGTCACTAATGTTATTGGCTGTCCCGCTCTGATGCCGGATGTTTTCATGCAACAGGGAAATGCAGTAGCGGCCGTGCAGACTTCAAAAGCGACGCAGGTGCCAGGGAGCGAGGTAAGTACATCGTGTTTGAGGGACCGCGGGCATATAGGGGGGCATTTCAGGGTCGGATAACCCCTTTAATCATGGGATAACCCTTTAAAGGGGTTGTCCCATGAAAAATATTCTACAGTTTTCAAACCAGTACCTGGATCTAAATACTTTTGTAATTGCATGTAATTAAAAATTTTGTATAGCTACTGAGTTATTCAATAAAATGTATTTGTATAGGACCACTTAGTTTCTTATTTCTTTGACCTGCTCACTGAGAAGGCCGCACATGCCCAGTTTCAACTTTTAACTGTCTCCTGAGCTGTGATAGGGAGAACATGGACATGCCCCCTGAACTGCAGCAGAAAAGACACTCCCCCTGAGCTGTCAGCTTGATATGAATCTAGCAGAGCAATGAATGGGGAGATCTCTGGGTCCATGTGAGGTACAGGGCTGGTTCTAGCTTTTGTTAGAAAGAGATTGGCATGTCCTATATGATGTCTGATTTTCATTTTTTACATTATTCGTGGGATAACCCCTTTAATGAAGTTTATTGCAAAAATAGTAAATAAATGCAAGCATCAAGTGAAAAATAAAAAGTGCATCACATTCCTGTGGAAGTTCATGTGCTGTCCCAGGCTGGAACCAGTAGATAGAGTAGGTACATGTAGATATTGCTTATGAGAGCCGAGAGTCAGCCCTTGCATACTTGCGACGTTTCGGGATCCACCCTTTCCTCTAGCAATTGCTGCTGATTTTCAGAGAGATCATTTCAGGACAGTTACAGTTATAGTTTTTCTCCTGTACTGTGGACACTGTGATTGATGCTTTTTAAGTAATCCAACAAAGGACACATTGCAGTTTGCATAATAAGTGTATGCCTACACGGTGACAAAGTTGGATTTTTTGTGATTCAGGGTTCCCAAGGGTTCACCGCTACACTGTGATGCCCCTGCAAACCTAGCCATGTGTCACACGACCAGTGTCACCGTGTAGCCGTACCCTAAAGCATAGCTTCTTAAAGGGGTTGTCCCACAAAAAATATTCCACCGTTTTCAACCAGCAGAGAAGAACACTTGGAGAAATGAATGGGGATATCTCTGGATTTTCGTGAGGTACAGAACAGGTTCTCATGTACTATATGATGTATGATTTTAATTTTTTACATCAATCATGGGATAACCTCTTTAATCAAGTTTACTGCAAAAATAATAGCAAATAAATGCAAGCATTAAGTGAAAAATACAAAGTGCATCACACTCCTGTGGAAGTTCATGTGCTGTCCTAGGCTGGAACCAGTCTAGTAGGTACATGGAGATACTGCTTATGCAAGCCGAGAGTCAGCCCTTGCATACTTGCGACGTTTCGGGATCCACCCTTTCCTCTAGCAATTGCTGCTGAGTTTCAGAGAGATCTACTCACTACAGTGACAGCTTGTGGTGCATGGTCGCAGGACAATTTTCTGTGATAGTCAACGTGGTTATCCTTCCTCTTCATTCCGCTGATGAACATTGCCAGTGGACTTCAGCTTACAGATTTTGGAAGAGTCAGTGACCTCAGTTCCACTCACGCCTCTGTAAGCAGTTAAAAATAAACTTATTAACCAAACACTAGACCCTGACTCCACTTATCCAGAGGGATAATCCCTGCCGCTGGGTCAGAAGATGGATCTACAAACTGTAAACTCTATGAACTATGAGCAATTCCTGGATGTTTTTGGAAATATCATTGAGAAATGTCCAATTATTACAGCCGCAGTGTGGTCCAGGAGGCCATTTTCAAGCTTCTGTGAGGTGGAGGACAAAGTTCATGAATTCATTGAATCCCTGCCAGTATCGGGTAAGAATATAGAATGCATGTTCTTTCTTGTATAGAAAAGAAAACTAATTGAAGGATAGTCCCATCTATAAATGTATGGCCTATTTATAGGCTATGCCATAAATGTCCGATAGGTGTGGGTCCCACAGCTGAGACCTGCTCTTATGTCAAGGAAAGGGTTATGCTGTGACATGTCTTCAGTGGTGTACATAGAGAAGTTAGGGCCCCATAGCAAGAATCACACCAGGCCCCCCACACAGGACAGAAGGGTTTCTGCCTAAACCCCTTTCAATGACCCTTGGGCCATTTTTCCACTGTCTCATTTGCTGAAAGTTGTTCCTTTAGAGTTTAGAGTCCGGACCAAGCTTTCACCTCCAGTAGAAGAGGAGATAATCCCAACTAAGACTGGGCCTCCTCTTGCCCTGGGCCCCATAGCAGTCACATGGTCTACCGCTATGGTAGTTACATCCCTGCATGTCGTCCACTCCATTTACTGCTTGGGACTTCCAAAAGTAGGCGACCAAGCATGGTCAGCTATTTCCAGAAGTTGACTCCCATAGCAGGGTATGGAAAGGGCATCCACGCTTTCGTGGCCACCCTCCATTCACCAGTATGTTCTGAAAAAAGCCAAGCCAGCGCTCAGCTATTTTCAGGGGCCCCATATAGGTGAACAGAGAAAGCTGTGCATTCATAGCTTGCTCTGCAGCCCCGTCGGGGCCTCGTTCTTGAGATTGGAGCGGTTCCAAGAGGTGGGCATTTATGACATACGCTATCAATATGGCATAAAAGTCCATGAGGAAATACCCCTTTAAGAACTCACTGCATTTTTTTAAGTATATAGTTTGGTATATACGCAAACTGCACAAAACTGCATTCTTCTAGTATATGTTGAGTCCATTATAGCTTATGTACTGGTTTGTTGTATAAGGTACATTCATTACAGCAGTTTTCTCCCCAATGGCGCCTCTTTAGGTAGGAAAACATGTTGGGAGGCTGGATGAAATGAATGTTTTAATTACAAGCATGGGGTTATTTGTGCAGTTGCAGCAAACAGAGTATTTACAGGCTTTTTCCGGCCGCCTCAGAGGACTTCCGGCTGCACGCGTGCACTAGCGGCAGCACGGATCCGGCAGGCTGTTCACCCGCCGGAACAGCCTGCTGAGAAGCATGCCGCTAGTGTGAAAGTAGCCTAAATCTTCTTCAATGGCTGTCCTGACCATAGCCTCTTCTCTGTGCGCTACAGTAAATATGCTTAAGTCCAGTCGCCCACATTTACTTTGATAATTGCGCCACTTTCTTAGTATTGTTTGCACCAAAGATTTGCCGCACCTCATTTGCGTGGAAAACAATAACTTTTTGTGATATCCTGGACATTTCCCGCTTTTAAACCACAATGTAAGTATGTCTAGGTTTTCTCTGCCTGGAGACCTAATAGGAGTTAAAGCAGACCTCCCAAGTGTCCCTATTTTGGAGGGAGAGTCCCTCTGTTTGACCCGAGTCCCTCTCTCCCTCTTTGCTTCATAAAAGTCCCTCTTTTTGATCTGAGGTATAAATTTTCATTATTACTTTTACAATATTGATCCAGAAAATGTTTGTCTGGTTCCTGTCTGTATATTGGAGACTGTCTTGTATATTATTTCATTATTTGATGCAATTTGAATTGGGGAAAATTGGCTTCTACCTCACAGGGTTTTTTTGCCTTCCTCTGGATCAACTTGTAGGAAAACGGGCTGAACTGGATGGACAGATGTCTTTTTTTGGCCTTATTAACTATGTTACTAACTACTATGTTACTAGAACTTTTTATATTCAGATAATTTTTACACTAATTTTTTCGTAAGAAGAAAACTATTGAAGTGTATAAGTATGCAGGGAAAATGAACTATAAGTGTTCCCCTTTGAACAGCCAAAAAGTTGGGAGGTATAGGTAAAGGTAATCCGTTACCATGAAACTGCAATGTAAGCTACAGCAGCATGTTATAGAGCAGGAGGAGCTGAGCAGATTGATATATAGTTTTGTGAGAAAAGATTCAGTAAAACTTGTATATAACTCATTTATTTTCCTGCTCATTCTGGCCTTTGAAGTCCAGGAGGTGGTCCTATCAGTGACTGATCTCTCTGTATTCACAGCCATAGTGGGAAGGCTGTCAGTCACTGATAGGACCGCCTCCTGGACTTCAAAGCCCAGAATGAGCAAAAAGTTAAATGAATAAATTACAAGTTTTACTGAATCTTTTCTCACAAAACTACACTGCTCTATAGCTCAGCTCAGACACCATGTTCAACCTGACAGGTTCCCTTTAATTTAACAGTTTTAGTGGACACAATTTTTGTGTGTCAGGACAGGTTTTTGGGTCAGCGATTGAATTTTGATGATTTGTGTACACATTTTCTGTGTAGGCTAAGCCACCAAATAGGTGGTATAAATTAGACTGGACAGCATAGAGATGCTCCACATTTTCCAGCCACTGTAATAAATATGTCTACATTTACTCCGTCTTTTGCCTACAAATTAGATAGGATTAGCAAACATGGGCCACTGAGATCCATGAACATGAAACTGGCGTTCAACAGTTAGATGTGTGCATCAACAGGAAAGCTATGGAGTGAGAAAAGTTTACACTCACTGGGAGAGATTTATCAAACTGGTGTAAACTAGAACTGGCTTAGTTGCCCATAGCAACCAATCAGATTCCTCTTTTCATTTTTCACAGCTCCTTTGGAAAATGAAAGGTAGAATCTGATTGGTTGCTATGGGCAACTAAGCCCGTTTTCCTTGGCACCAGTTATGATAATTCTCCCCCATTATATGTATTAGCTCAGGAAGTAAATATCAAAAATCTAAACCATTGTGGGGCACATATCCATGTGAATAGTCACGTATTAACCGGAGACATAGCTATTGGGGTTGCAGTTACAACAGGGTCCTGGTGCCTGAGGGAAGCCCAATGTCCCGTCTTTCACATAAGAGGACACCAGTATTATAAATGGTACATTATAGGTAGGATCCTGTTATAGGTGTGGATGGGCTTGTACTGTACTTATCTGACATTTAGCGATATGCCAGAGATATCTCATATAGGACAAGCTTTAAAGGGGTATTCCCAGGTGTGTAGCTAAAGACTCATGGACCCTGGTGCAAGAGTTCAGCTTGGGCCCCCTTTCCTCAGTGCTTTGTGGCCAGGAGCAGGGAAGCACATAGCCTTCGTACTGCCTGAGGCAAAAATTGAAATGGCCCCCCACCCAATGCTAATTTCTTGACCTAACCCCTTCCCTCCAGAAGTGTAACTTGACCAGCATGCACTTTCTATAATACCTGTGTCTTCTTATGTGGCACAAGGGTCTTGGGCCCAGTAGCGACTGCTACCTATGCACCCCCTATAGCTACGCCCATGGGTATTCCCATCTGAGACAATGGGGGCATATCACTATGATATGTCCCCATTGTCTGATAGGTGTGGGTCCCACTGCTAGGTACGGAGTGGGGAAGGTGGTGGCTGGAGGACCCTGGCCACCACCAAGCGCTCTACACACATGGCCCCTGCTCCCATTCATTTCTATGGGGCAGATGGAAATAGCCGAGCCAGCACTCGGCTATTTTCAGCGGCCCCATAGAAATGAATGGAGGGTGGCTGCGCATGCGCAGTGCTCCCTCCACCACTTTCAGGGCTCTGTTCTCGGTGTAGGTGCGGGTCCCAGACATGGCACCCACACCAAACAAACAATGGGGGCATATCCTAGTGATCCCTCCATTGTCTGAGATGGGAAAACCCCTTTTAAGGAAAACAAAATCAAAGGCAAACAGTTAATGGTAAAGATTTTTATGGAAATTAACAAGAGGATCAACGTTTAGGCTTAAAAAAAACCCTCTATCAGATACTGTATTATCAGTTCTCTCATTTTGCAATATCTACTTATAACACTAGGTGTCACTCTTGCTCTATCATAAAAATGTATATGAAATCTTTCTTTACATTGTTGTTTCTCCTTTGCAAATGTCAACATGATCATACTGTACACAGAGCTCAGTTTTCTTCCCCTCATTGAGAGAAGCTTCTGATAATATAAATAGGTGGCGCCATGTGTTCAGAGAGCCTGAGCTCTGCAATGCAAATCACAGCAGTTCTTTGGATTTTCTGAAATTGAAATGGATTTTGTTCTGGGGAGCAGCAGGCGTACAGCGTATGTGGAGCTGTAAAAAGGAAACTGGGAATGTCGCCTCTTTGATTGTGGAGTCTACAGCAGGTGACTCTAGATACCCAGCACTCCTGACACCTGGCACCCATGGCCAGGGGTGCACCTAGCCTTTCTGCTGCCTGAGGTGAAAACTAAAACTGCCCCCCCCCAAATACAATTTCTTAACCTAACCCCTTTGCAGCAATAAAAGTGCTCATTCCCCATGGCCCTTTTGCTGCCCCCCCTTGCCCTTACCTGGTGCTGCATGAGGTGATCGCCTCACCTGGCCTCATCGCTGGTGCACCCCTGCCCATGGCACATGTCTTGACAGGACCCCCAGCTACTCCCCAAATGAGGCTGATTTACTACTAATGGCCCTTTTACAGGGACTGACAGAGTGGGCACTGAGGATATTTATTGCTGATCACTGCCCATTTGATAGATGATCTTAGGGTACATTCACACAACAGTGGAAAACGGCCACATGACGGCTGTTTTTAGAACTATTGCAGTCTATTTACATGGCCATATTTTTAACTGCCAGTGAAAAGCAGCCATCAAATAATAGGACAATTTGTTAGGAACATTTTTGGCCACTTTGATGGCCAGGTGTACTTCAATTGAAACAATGGCCTCATGCACCTGCCATGTGCATCCCGCATTACGGTCCGCAATCCGGGAGATACGGTGCAGAACGGAACTACTGAGTGCTTCCGTGGTGTTCCTGTCTGTGCCTTTATACCTCAAAAAAACAGAACATGCGGACAGTCGGATGCGAATCACGGACCCCATTCAAGTGAATGGGTCCACGATCCGCATGCGGCAGCCCCGCAGTCGGTGCCCGTGCAAATTGCGGTCCACAGCAGGGGCACGGCTGGCACATGTGTGCATGAGGCCTTAACAGATGTTTAGACAAACGTGCACTCGTCTAATGGCCATTAAATATGGGTAGACTGTGGGTAAAATACTCACCTCACCTATGGCACGCGTAAGAACACTCGCTCCACATTGGAGGCAGCAGGGACTGACGCTCCCAGCATCGTGACATCACATGACCTGCGGAGCGGGTGTTCCTGCACATGCCATAGGTGAGGTGAGTATTTTTTATTTTCTTCGTCACCAGTATGCCTTTAGATTAATTTGCCATCAGACAGTAACAGGTACCAAGTCTAAGATCTGGCATCTACATCCCCTGTCCAGAGGTAATCATGGGGATTATGGGCTTCTTTTAAGGATAAATTCATACATGGCAGGTTTCTTGCAGCTATTTTTGGAGCCAAAGCCATAAGTGGATCAGACAGGAAGTTTAAAAGGTGGAACTTTTATTTCCTGCTGAATTCATTCTTCACTGGGTTTGCCTACAAACAAAAACAGAAACTGGCAATTTTTTTTTTACCCAAAATTGGAAGTGTGTGGATCCACCAGGAAGGAAAAGTACCCAGGAAAAGCTGCCACATCTCTTCTCCTTTGTATCAACCCTGCAAAAGCTGCATGTGTGATTCCAGCCTTTGTGTTCCTCTGCATGAGCTCAGCGGGCACCTCCAAGATCAGACATAGCTGCTTCCTCTGTACTGAGGATGTATGCAAAGAGGTATCTCCCAAGAAAAGAGAACGCTCTCGCTAGCTCCACCTTGTGGAAGTGGCTCCCTATGAGTCAACGCTTGACATATTAGGCTACTGTCACATCTGTGTTTTTGTTGTCTGGTTTTGAGATCCAGCATGGGACCCCAAAACCACAGCAAAACGCTTCCGTTTTAATAATAATACAACTGGCTTCATCCGCTCACAACGGATCCGGTTGTATTATATCAAAAATGTAGAAAACAGATCCAGTACCAAAACCATTGTAAGTCACTGGGTGCCAGATCGGGGTTTTTTTTGGTGTCAGAAAAAAAAGTATCAAGCACCATTGACTTACATGGTTTTTGGTGCTGGATCCAGATCTGGCTTCTTCAGTCTCCCATGCCGCACACAAGAACGCTCCTTGGATTGATTTTGTGTCTGGCATGGGAACGCAACAGACCAAAACAGAATGCATTCTGGTGCACTCCAAACTTACGGTTTTCTCAGTTTTGTCCACATTGACAATGAATGGGGACAAAACTGAAGCGTTGTGCTGTGGTTTTGAGACCCTATGACGGATCTCAAAACCGGACAGCATAACGCAGATGTGAAAGTAGCCTGACCAAAACTGGGGAGATGACATAACAAAATAGCCAAGCCAAATATCTGTGTACCCCGCCTAATACTGATGGTGTAGATGGAGAAGGGCGTTGCTTATGTAGTGCATTCCCTTCTGTCACATAGAATGCAGAGCTGGCAATCAGATCTGGGCACCTACGTTGGCTGGAGCATAGTACAACACATGCACTTCTTACCTTTGCCACCCCTTACTCCTCTTAGATTGTAAGCTCTTGTGAGCAGGGCCCTCATTTCTCTTAATTGTTGGCTTGTTTGTTACTATGTAATGTCTGACTTGGTTTGCCCCCTGATTGTAAAGTGCAGCAGAATATGTTGGTGCTATATAAATATAGATTATGAGCTATATATCATGTGGGCTGGGTAGGATCATAGTTGGTAGAGGGCTTTGGAGAAAAAAAGTAGTGGGAGCCCCCTTCCTAGTAACAGTGTCACATAAGGTGAACTTACGCTGTCGAATCATTGTTCATAGATGCCACACAGCAATATAGTGGGTGTGGAGCCCCCGCTGCCCTGGGTAAAGTCCCACGTGTGAGATATTAATATGCAAAATAATGTGTCCAACCAGGAGATAAGTGAAGCCAGAACATTCTGGCAGCTGCTCTTCCTATAGCAATAAAAATAAATTCACACATGGCCCCGGATGTGCAGTCCAGTTACAGGGGAATCACAGCTGTGCAAGGAGAAGGGCGCTTTATCCTAATGGCACGACCAGGCACGTAGCTAAAGGCTCATGGGCCCTGGTGCAAGAGTTCTGCTTGGGCCCCCTTCCCTCAGTGCTTTGTGGCCAGGGGCAGGGGTGCACCTAGCCTTCGTGCTGCCTGAGGCAAAAATTGAAATGCCCCCCCCCCCGGCAAATTCTTGCCCTAACCCCTTCCCTCCAGCCAGATGTGTAACTTGACCATCAAGCACTTTCTATAATAACGGTGTCTTCTTATGCTGCACAAGGGTCTTTGGGCCCCCTCAGGCTCCTGGGCCCGGTAGTGACTGCTACCTCTACACCTCTATAGCTACCCCCCTGGGCACGACCATAAGGCAAGGTGCCACAGGGTCGTATAAGCAAGCTCTAACTAAACTAATTAGGACTGCACTGTTTAGTTGGTCTGTATTGCTAATGGCCATGCGGTATTGCGGGTGCCCCCTGGGGCTCATGCGGCAACTCGACCACATTGTAACTGCAACTTGACTGCGCCTTGTGGTTATACCCTTAAAAGTGTAGATGTAGATTGTGTGGGTCCCACCTCTGGGACCCGCTCCTATTTACAGAGCAGATCCCTCTAAAGTGAATAAAGAGCAACTGCACATGCATAGCCACCCTCCGTTCACCACTATGGGAGTTCCGGAAATAGCCATGTGCTGCCACAGCTATTTCAAGTAGTCCCATATCTGTTAATGGAGGGTGTGGTAAAGCTTCTCTTCAGGGGGCCCCATTCAGGAGATAGTGAGATGGGAATACCCCTTTTACGTAATAACTAGAGATGAGCGAACGTGCTCGTAATGAGCACTGTACCACTCGGCTCCCCTGCGCTCGCATGGGCGCAGGCAGCCGCTTCCGTCCTCCTCACCCGACGGAAGCAGCTGCCTGCACCCATGCGAGCTCAGGGGAGACGAGCGGTACAGTGCTCGTTACAAGCATGTTCGCTCATCTCTAGTATTAACTGTTAGTAAAAGTTCCATAATCATCTATCATCTTTTTCACCACATGTAAAAACTATTCTTTTGTTGGAGGTGCATTTAAAATTTTAATTTTGCAAACTCTGATGTCTTGCAACTGGGTGGGGGGCCTTGGAAGGGCTGGGAATTGGGTGTTAAGGCAATGCACACCATATAGTACAATGTACTGTATGTGTTTTTAGTTTTATATATATATATATATATATATATATATATATATATATATATACAGTGCCTTGCGAAAGTATTCAGCCTTTTCAACCTTTTGTCACATTTCAGGCTTCAAACAAAAAGATATAACATTTTAAATTTTTGGTGAAGAATCAACAACAAGTGGGTCACAATTGTGAAGTGGAATGAAATTTATTGGATCATTTAAACTTTTTTTGTAATAATAAAACTGAAAAGTGGGGCGTGCAAAATTATTCAGTCCCCTTGCATTAATACTTTGGTGCGCCACCTTTTGCTGCGATTACAGCTGCAAGTCGCTTGGGGTATGTCTCTATCAGTTTTGCACATCTAGAGACTGAAATTCTTGCCCATTCTTCCTTGCAAAACAGCTCGAGCTCTTTGAGGTTGGATGGAGAGCGTTTGTGAACAGCAGTTTTCAGCTCTTTCCACATATTCTCAATTGGATTCAGGTCTGGACTTTGACTTGGCCATTCTAAGACCTGGATACGTTTGTTTTTGAACCATTCCATTGTAGATTTTGCTTTATTTTTGGGATCATTGTCTTGTTGGAAGATAAATCTCCGTCCTAGTCTCAGGTCTTTTGCAGACTCCAACAGGTTTTCATCCAGAATGGTCCTGTATTTGGCTCCATCCATCTTCCCATCAATTTTAACCATCTTCCCTGTCCCTGCTGATGAAAAGCAGGCCCAAACCATGATGCTGCCACCACCATGTTTGACAGTGGGGATGGTGTGTTCAGGGTGATGAGCTGTCGTTTTGCATTGTTTGCAAAAAGTTGAATTTTGGTTTCATCTGACCAGAGCACCTTCTTCCACATGTTTGGTGTGTCTCCCAGGTGGCTTGTGGCAAACTGTAAACGAGACTTTTTATGGATATCTTTGAGAAATGGCTTTCTTCTTGCCACTCTTCCATAAAGGCCAGATTTGTGAAGTGTTGGACTGATTGTTGTCCTATGGACAGACTCTCCCACCTCAGCTGTAGATCTCTGCAGTTCATCCAGAGTGATCATGGGCCTCTTGGGCTGCATCTCTGATCAGTCTTCTCCTTGTTTGAGATGAAAGTTTAGAAGGACGGCCGGGTCTTGGTAGATTTGCAGTGGTCTGATACTCCTTCCATTTAAATATGATCGCTTGCACAGTGCTCATTGGGATGTTTAAAGCTTGGGACATCTTTTGGTATCCAAATCCGGCTTTAAACTTCTCCACAACAGTATCACGGACCTGCCTGGTGTGTTCCTTGGTCTTCATGATGCAGAACCCTGAGACTATCACAGAGCAGGTGCATTTATACGGAGACTTGATTACACACAGATGGATTCTATTTATCTTCATCAGTCATTTAGGACAACATTGGATCATTCAGAGATCCTCAATGAACTTCTGGAGTGAGTTTTCTGAACTGAAAGTAAATGGGCCGAATAATTTTGCACGCCCCACTTTTCAGTTTTATTATTACAAAAAAAGGTAAATGATCCAATAAATTTCGTTCCACTTCACAATTGTGACCCACTTGTTGATTCTTCACCAAAAATTTAAAATTTTATATCTTTTTGTTTGAAGCCTGAAATGTGGCAACAGGTTGAAAGGTCTAGGGGGCCGAATACTTTCGCAAGGCACTGTATATACTGTATATATATAAAATGTAGGCTGGTTACACAGAAACGGTCACACAAAGTGCATAGTGTGACGTCATCATTCATTGTGGGGGGACCAAATATAATATTTGGGGAACCATGAACATAAAATAAAACACCTGAGTGGGGGGCATGTGACGGGTGTTATAACCCAGCCTGACAGGAGTTGTAGTCGTACCGGCTAATTGTATCCATTACCAACGATTCATTACATTCCCGGCAATTACTTCAGTTAATGTCCCCGCTCTGGCTATGTTCTGCTCTGACTTAGCGTAAGTGCTGCCATAAAATTGATTGTAACTGGCCACTTACTGATGGCAGCTCCGGCCTGATGGCGTCTACAAGGCGTTCTGTGTTAATACGTATATGGACAGCAGCAGAAGCAATGTATAGTGAGTTACTGAATTACAAATGGTATGGTCTAATGTATGAGAATTTACTTGAAATCAGAAAATGTATCACTTAGAAATGTAATGACCAGATAGAGTCGGAGAGAGCCCTGTTCACACAGGTCTGCACGGGATTCAAGTGGCAACGATGTGGGGTCTGGGATATTATATGTCCTTCTGCTGCTACAACACCCTGGGGCCAGTTGTTATCACTGGGGAAGATTTGGACAGCCATTAATTAACCCTATGGGCTACTGCATGGGAGATGAAGCATTACACAGCGCCTATTGAAATGAATGGTCAATTATTAAATACAAATTAAAACTTAAATACAAAATGTTGTCCTCCTGTAGCAAGTGATAAGAACTCCTATATAAATCTATTGTCAGTTTACTACTGCTGTGAGGGGAAGATTTTTTTTTTGCTAGTATAATAGTAGATTGGAAGAATTGGGATAACAGTATGCCAGCTTTTTTGTTCTCTTGATCGGTCTAGATAAAGATGTCCACAGAAGAACATTGCATTTTTCAGTTTAATGCATGATGCTATAATTGACCCACTACAGGGTGGGGGTGGGGGGTTCTCTCTGGCCAGAGTGATGGTCTGACTGAGAGAGTTAAAGGTGTTGTCCCATCATAGACAATGGGAGCATATCGCTAGGAGATCAGCCTCCCTCCATCCATTTTAATGGGGCCGCTAAAAATACATTGACAGTTTCCATGGTTAGGACCACCCTGTAATCCAGCAGCGGTGGTCAGACTTTCACAATATAGGAAAAATCTCTGGCCTCTCTGGTGGGAGTGCATATAGTCCAGTGCTTTTTTCCGTAGTGTGCAAGCACGTCCACCGCTGCTGGATTCCAGGGTGGTCGTACCCATGGAAATGAGCAGTGTAGAAAGTGATGGAAAAATGAATGCAGCCAGCAAAGGAGACAATATGGACAATCACAATACATTAGTAAGTGCCTTGTATTAGCTTACATGATAAATGCTACTTGCTGAAGTGAGAAAACCCCTCTAATCATAGGAATTATCATTCATTTTTTCTCATTCATTATTTGTTATTTCCCAGATATGCAAATCCAACAAACATGGCCGTCTCGCTGCACTTGGAGGGTTAAGTCACCTGCTCTGACCAGACAGGTTTCTTACTAACAAATAACCAGTGATTAACCTTTGTGCATTAAGCAATAAACACCCTAATGCCGTCTGCAGTTTTGTGTCACTGTGTTACTTTGTACTAAAGGCTGCGGCTCTGATGTCACTCCTGAGCTCTCCTCCATGTTCCTGCTGGGGGGACGTTCATGTAACATCAGGACACAGACATTATAAAGCAGTCATATCTCCTGCAGAGGATCGTTATTAATGATATATTAAAGCACACCACCACACAAACCTGAAAATTCAGGTGTGAATGCTGACAACCCCAATATTCTATTCTCTAACGTGTTACATTTACAAAGGTCCCTGAAGATGGGATATATAAAGCTGTATGTTGGGGTTCCCGAAGCTGGGATATATAAAGCTGTATATTGGGGTCCCCGAAGCTGGGATATATAAATCTGTATGTTGGGGTCCCTGAAGCTGGGATTTATGGAGCTGTATGTTGGGGTGAAGGGGCAAACTGGGCAATTGCCCAGGGCCAGCATTAGGGTGAAGGGGCAAACTGGGCAATTGCCCAAGACCCCAATCCTCTAAGGGGCTCCCTGCTTCAGTCCTGGCAGATTGGCTTAGTAGTCCCTGCTCTGACTCAATATATGGATGTGTCCATATATGGAGTCAGTGTTCTGAACATGAAAAGGGTATTCAAGCATGGTCACACCCTGTGTATATAAGTCTAATTTTTGAAATGTTTCTGTGAGGATTTGAACTCATAACCATCTACATTAAAGGCAAGAACCATAACCACTGGGCTTTAGAGCTCAGTGCTAAAGTAGCTCTGAAAAACGTCTTGTAAGAGAAACTTCTATGAGGATTTTAATACAAGAGAAACTTATATGAGATTTTTCAGCAATATATATATATATATATATATATATATATATATATATATATATATCCCAGCTTTTGAAGAAGAAGCCCATGCTTCTGGTTTTTAACGCTTTCAGATGCCGTTAGTAAGGGGAACTCATTGCTGTGAGAGGAGGGGACATGTAGCGTATTCTGGGGCCATAAGGGTGCAGATCTGTGTGAGGGGCTTTCTGGGGTATAAATCTGTGAGGGAGGGCCAGAATCGACAGACTGAAACTGTGTTGATAGCACACTATTACAAGATTTGGGGCCCCACTTTTCATTTTGCCCAGGGCCACATTTTGTCTAAAACCAGCCCTGGCTGTATGTTAGGGTCCCTGAAGCTAAAGCTGAGATATATAGAGCTATATGTTGGGGTCCTGATGCTGTACAGCTGTTTTAGCTGTCCCTGTGCTGCCTGTGACTGCGAGAGAACACTATTGTCACCAGTATTTTTTCTTCCCATGACTTTTCCACCCCACTCTGCTGGGTCAATGAATACAATCTTTTATTTATCCCAGCAAAATTTTACCTGTTTTTTCTTATGGTTCTTACGCACATGAATTTTCACCAGTTAAAAAAATGGCAAAATAGGCTGTGGTGTTTTGGGGTTTTTTACATGCAGTGACTTTTTTGGCATATGTGTTTGTCCTCTAGTGTCTTCTTCATGGCCAGTTTCTTCAATAGAAAGGATGTTGGGAAAAGCTGAAATGCCTGAAAAAAAGGCCTAGAGCTGCAGCATGCTGCGTTTTTGAAAATAAACCAGAATTAAAAAATACTCCACCTACTGAACAAAACTCAAGGAGCAAAAAAACACTTGTGTGTCCTGTGTTTCATATTTCCCATAGAGCTTCAGCTAACATCTGAAAAAAAGTCACCAAAAACTGCTGATAATAATTGCAGAAAAACACCCCTAAAACATCTGAAACCAGCTTAAAGGTTATTTTTTTTATTTCTTAGTTTACCCTCATTTTTTTTTTTTCATTTTTTTGTGGGACAACTTTTTTTATTTAACAATGGCCCTGATATAATTTAATTTTGTAGGGAACAATGGTCAGAACTTTCCAGTGTATAGTTTCTAGCACAGAAACAGCTAATCGGTGGAATGCTGGGAGTGTTGGGTGTTAGACCCTCCCCCACTTTGATTTTGATGATTTAACCTGAGGACAGACCATCAGTATCTAAATATATGACGTAATATATAGGAAGATTGGGAAAATCTGGGGAACAAAGGATTTCAGCACTGGAATGTGGGATTTCAGCACTGGAATCAAGTTGAACATGCTTGGCAGAGATTGTGCTTGGCTGAATGAGCTTTTATATCTAGTAAATACAACAAGTTTTGGTATTCTATGGCACAAAGCTTCATTACATGTAGACCACTGCAATAACTCCCAATATATGAAATCTCCTCAAACCCTCACCCTGAGGAGCAGCACCCTTATCTGAAAGGCCAACAATGGACCCAGCATTCTTTTCCTTACTTTCAAAAAGTGTATACAAAGATGTTTGGAAATGTCGATTTTGCAGGTTCCCGGTTCTGGTTTTCATCTTTTCAGCTGCAGATCCACCGATTATCAGGCTCCTCTTCTGTCATCCATGATGGCCGCACCGCTTATTAGACTACCTGATGCTTATTTTGCCTTGGACAACTGAAGTACCAGAAAGTCTGAGAATCCATGCGGCCATATTGGATGACAGAAGAGAAGATCGGGAATTGCTGGATCTGCAGCTGAAAAGATCAAAAGAAGGGCACCAGGTAAGTGTTCTTTTTGTTCCCCAGGTAATGTGAATTTTTTTTACCGAACAAAAGGGTCACTTTAAGGAATTTTTGGCTCTGAAGAGAAGGAATAACCTAGAAAAATCTATTAAACCCATGAATTACATTAAAATATCACTTACTTATACACATGGATGCTTCAAGAAGTGGATAACTGAAATATGTATTGGGGGAAAGTCAGGCAATTGTTTGTTGATCCTCTGCACAGTTCATATTAGTATAAATTATGGATATCCTACATCTTAACTACTACATATGTTTTTTCCATACCTGGCATTGACATTAAAAATTATACCTTGTGAAAGGGCTGTCTCATAATGACCATCAAAGAGCCTCCCTTACTGTGTCCTCTGCAGAGGAAATGTATGGCCAGACATAATGGTGATGGTACCTGGTAAATGGGGTTAAAGAAACTGGACCTGCTACAATCATAGGATTGACAGGGGTCCATGTGATGGAACCCCCACCAGTCACAGGAGTGCGGGTCTTGTGCCCCCCCTTCATTCTTAATGGGACTGCTGGAGATAGCCACTTACACCACATATCTATCTCCAGCAGTCCCATAGAGATGTATGGAGAGGCAGCACCAGCACTTGAGAGGACAAAGGACCACCATTTTTGTGATTTGGTGGGGATCTCCTAAAGGCAGCCCCTTTAATTGCATTATGAACCTCTCAACATGTCTCCCCAGCTTCTTCCAGCACTTCAAAAACATACTAATTGGCTTCTTATGAAACTGGCCCTGGTGTGGCTATGTGTCTGACATAAGGACATTAGATCAGGGACTGATGTCAATTTTCACAATCTCTGTAGAGAGAGAAACAGAAAGAATAAAATAGGACATTTTAATCCTCGTATTCCTTGTAACCCGGCCTTACATTCTCCCCAGTTGATCAACAGAAAGAAACTGGAGTCACTTTTTCCCTCCTTATCAGTGGCCAATTCCTTCTAATCCCTTGTCATGGAGCAGATAGATAAATATTAGGTTTGAACCCATTTTCCACCCAGGAGACCTTGACAAACTGACCTGGCTGTAGGTCAACGTCTGTTTCACTAAACTTTTTTTTTTTTTGCCCTCACTATTCATTCACTCCATCAATTGCAGGAAGGTGTTGCCAGCAGCCTGAATAACACAAATTAGGGATGCACAAAAGCAAAGACCTTCTTTCCAAAGAATCAGTCACAGATTAGGAAGAGGAGGAGCAGGGAAGAGGGTCAAGAATAAAGAGAAAGTACCTTGCCACACAAAAGAGGAGGAGAATTGGAGAGGATGAAAGGAAAGAAAAGCAAAGATAACATCCTGTAGGAGAGGCCACACTCCATATTCATGTCCTCCTCACTGTACAGGCCAGTCCGGAATGTCGTCCCTATGTCCTCCTTGCTTATTTCATCTACATCTGGTGGATCACCCAAAAATTCCAATGAAAAAATTGCCAAAACATCCAAGATGTCAAAGGATTAGATCTCGGAAGATTCGGCAATTTTCTCATTGGAATTTTTGGGTGATCCACCAGATGTAGTTGAAATAAGCAAGGAGGACATAGGGACGACATTCTGGACTGGCCTGTATAGTGAGGAGGACATGAATATGTGAAAGCTCTGATCAGTTCTTAACTTGTTGGTTTCTATCAGAACCTCAGCTTGGCTTTCTTTCAACCGGGGCAATGGGGTTCAGTTTACTGACCACCTAGCCATGTACCGTAGACAAAGCGAATGTTCCTGGTTTCTATATTCCAAATATCTAAGGAACTCATTCATTTCAATAGGGTATATGGGTGTTATAGTGGAGGACCAGATTGATGAACCAGTAAAGCTTCTACTCTGGTGGACCTAGCTCGCATATGTATTACATGGTTTGATAATACATGTGAATGGCCGGCATGTGGTGGCACTTTTCTGTACTGTAATGGCACTGGCCATATTGACTGCAAATAATGTTGTCAGGACTATATAAGATGTTGCCATGTAGGTAGGGACATTGCAATATCCAGATCATTCATCTTACTATGTGTGGTCATCCCATCTCCGTATGGTAGCACTGATGTTCTTGACATCTGTCCAGCAAGAGTTCAGACCCAATGTATTCAAATCCCATGGAAACCCATGGAAATTCCTCTTATACCCTGTCTATCTGTATGCTATCACATTTAACTTGTGATATGTTGACATGTTCACATGTTTTAAAGCTAAAGCTTGTTGTACTCTTTCCGTTTCACCATATTTACTGTAAACCTCTTTTTTATCATGGAATTCAATAGTAAAAGAGGTTGTGCCACAAAAATAATCTACGTTTTTCAAACCAGCACATGGATCAGAATACTGTTGTAATTGCATGTAATTGCCAATTAAATCTGTATAGCGCCACTTGCTGTTTGTTCTTTTCCTCACTTCTTGTCCGTCTCACTGAGGTGGTCACAGGTGCTCAGTTTAAATCTTCAACTGCCACCAGCCATATGTTCTGTTAGAAGCTGTGGCAGTTACGGGGAAAGAGCTACAGCAGAAAAGACATGCCCCTTGAGAAAGGCTATTCCCCTGAGAAAGGACATGTCCCCTGAGCTTCTAGCTTGAAATAAATCTAGTAGAGCAATTGAAGTAGTGTAGGGGGAGCTCTGGTTTTCTAATTTTGTCTGATTTTCATTTTTTTTTACATCAGTCGTGGCATAACCCTTTTAATGGGGTCTTCACACAACTCATACTCTACTGGACTGCCGTAGATTGCCAAGTGCTTTATTAGGTTATCTTTGGCAGACCTAAAGAGTCTAAATGGAGGGCATTGTTCATGCTACCTCTTTATTGTCACCTGCTGGAGGCATTCTACCCTATAAGCAGGGGTGCACCACCAATGAGGCCAGGTGAGGCAGAACCAGGTAGGGGCAAGAGGGGGCAGCAGAAGGGCCATGGGCAATGAATACTGGGCAAAGGGGTTAGGTTAAGAAATTGGCATGGGTGTAGCGCCATTTCACTTTTAGCCTCATAAGTCAATGTTTAACCCTTTAACAGGCCTTTTAACATGACATAGGATATAATCCAAACCAGAATCTTTCCAAAAAGAAAATGACAACCATCTGCAGAAAGCTGTTTCAGGGTTTTTGTTGCTCGTCCGTACAGAGCAGAGTATTGGTTGCTCAGAAGCCTTTGATATCATTCTAGGACCGGGAGAATAGCTGTCAGCTTAGGCTTCTTTTACACCTGTGGCTAGGTTTTCTGGCCAGCAGGTCTGGCAGACAATGCAGGGAATATGCCAGACAAAAAACCGTTGCGTCCAAATTTATTGCGGAGGGGTTGTCCCATTACAGAGACTTATCCCCCTATCTCAGGATAAGAGATGTGTCTAATCGGAAGAGGTGTGACTGATACCGCGAGAATGGGAGCCTTCTGTTGCCATGTTTGTATAAACTGACCCCTGATAATCATACATTTATGCCCTATCCACGTTTTTTTTTGTAACTGGAAAACTCCTTTAAGTGTATACTCTTATGTTTAAGTCTGAATTTCAAAGAGCAGTCACAAGGAATATAATAGGCGGCTCCAGGCACATTGCAGTCTTAGGCATCCTGTTTATCATGATCGCCCTGCAGTGACTACAACCCAAGCATGTAATAACAGAGAAACCTTCATTTCCATTTCCTTCGTACATTGCCCTTTAATTAGTTGTTTTCCAGTCGTTTATTTGTTTGTTGAGTTTTTTCCTATTTTATTGTTCAAAGATCTACAATTAGTAAATGATAAAACTCTGTATATGAATTCAGTGTTTGTCCATAGCAGAAAGGTCGCTAGTAGTCCAAATCTACTCAATTAAAGGGGGTTTCAGCCTTTATTATGTCCTAATTGATGAGATTGGGCGATTGCATTCAAAATTGTATTTGTTTAGTGCTGGTTTCTAAGCTCACACCTTCCCGGTCTTGTAGGATACAACCCTAAATCTAGAAGCTTCTTCTCTCTAGGTCAGAAGTCTTTCCTTCTGCATTTGTTCGGAATTCACACTTATCAGGTCGAGACTCTCTCATAGAAGGCAGACTGGAGAGGCACAGCAGACATTTTGTGGGGTGTGCAAACTTTTGCAAACAACTATTCAGACAGAAGGAAGGAATGCAAGGAAGGCTAAGTCTGTGCAGCCATTTAAGTCAATGGGGTTGCAGCACAACCTGCAAGTTCCTGCAACCCCAAAAAACAGCATCAGTGTTGGATTGTTTATGCAATTCTGGGGTCACAGTTCAGCTTTTGCACTGCTACACAGCGATCTTTGGTCACTTGAAGCCAAGATTGCTGTGTAACCCCAGTCGTAAAGTTGCCCAGTCTTCATGCAAGTAAACAGAGATCTGAGGAGAAGTGACAGGTCCTCATGAAGTTCTGCAATGCACTGTAAGGCCATATTCAGACACATCAGATTATTGCAGCAATTTCTGAATAGAGTTTGCTGAAATCCACATTTTGTTGCAGAAGTTACTTCTACACATGTACCACTTGTGAATATACCCTTGTAGTTTGTGTTTTATTTCCTCACATTTTAAAAAATTGTTGGGGAATAGAATAAATTAAGCTACAAAAAAAAACCCTAATCTAAGTGCAGTTTATGCAGCTAGGACTTTGCAACAATGTATCAGCGTAGGTAAATGCTGTCAGCCTGAACCAAATTACTGAATTACTCACCTGTTACATCCCCATTGGCCTTAGTGGCAGTGGCAGGGGATCAGTGCAAGGAAGTAAACAGAGACCGCCAGGGACCACCAGAGTAGCAGCACTGGAGTCATAGACCCTTAAAAAGGCAATTTTCTCTTTGAAGCATTCCCTGCCTTTAGAAAACTATATTCATTGAAAAGAAATAATAAAGTGCCCATGTCAGAAATGTCGGATTGCTGCAAAACTTGGCATGCAGACATGTAAATGATTACTGGTGTGGTCTGATTGGGCACCTGGTCTTGCCACAAGAGGGTATAAAAGTGCTTTCCCTACTGTTCTATAAAAATACTCTCAGAGGCTACTTTTGAGCAGTGTACCTCTTGGTGTGAGATTTTTGACTGCTAGGCATGTCTTTACAATGTACTTGAAGATATTTTGTCCAGTTTACAAACTTTGAGATGCATCAGTAAGAGAAGCAGGTTGGTCGTTTTGATCAATTGGCCGCCATCTAGGCCATTCTGACCTAGCTGTTAGGAGGTGTTGGGAGCAGTGGTTACATGAAGGCACATGCACATAGCAAACAGGCTCCGGACGGCACAGACAGACCAGCAGTAGAGAGGATGTTTGATTCTCATGGCAAGCTCCCATGGTTTTGTTGTCCACCATCCAGATACAGGTGGCACCTTCATTACACAGCCATGTCTCTGCTTGGACCATTTCCAGGCACTTAGTAAATGGACTGCTACAGGTACTGTTTGGGAACCAATGACAATTGGTTCAAGTATTTAGGCCTGGTGGTGAGAACGTCACTGTTGCCTTTGCCTGGAGCAACACACTGCCCCAACTGCTGGCGTGATAATCTAGAGAACCATCACATACGACAAAGCCATAAAGTGGCCCTGGAAAAAAATACTAAAAGTGGCAACTTTTTGTAGTCGGGTCCAAACTGATGGAAGGCAGGGCCAGCAATACTATATGGTGGCACATTATACCACCCCAACAGAGCCAAATACCACAGTCCATCACAAAATACTGACAGCAGCACAAAATACATCCCCAAAAACTTCCACTGGCCGTCTGTGAGGAGTGCTCAGGTGGCTCCCTGGTCTATGGCCAATCTGCCCCTGCTTACCACATTCAGTCACCCATAGTAGTGATACAAGGTGCTCCAACAGCTGAATAACGCTCACCATGCCTAACCATATCTCATTTTGTATCCAGACTAGAGGTGCCTAACAGGGTACTAGAGACTCCTTTCAATTGTACAGTTTTCCTTTTGTCTAATATTGTAATCTCTTACATATATCATCTTTACATTCTCACACAGAAAGTTTCATTTCAATTCCTTCTTTCTGCATTATGTTTTTTGTCAATGAGTTTAGTTATATTCTGGGCAACCCATTTTGTGTCACATTCACCAAATATGATTTTTCTTCTATTATTAGAACTTTCAGGAAAATTAAATGAAAACAGGATTCCATATACATAATAAGTAGAGATGAGCAAAGTTTTGTAAAATTCAATTTGGCTGCTTCGTCAAATTTTACAAAAAAATCTGTTTCATGACGAATTACTTCGTCACGAAGCGCATTTATTTGTAAGTAGTGGGTGCAATGACAGGGAGCCGCGATTGTGCCGTTCCCCTTTATTGTACACCTCAGATGCTGCATTCATACATGATCGCGGCATCTGATATACATAAAAGTGTGTAAAATGTAAAAATAAAATTAAAAAGTTACTTACTTACTCGATCTATTTGCTCGTGACGTGCCGGTCGCCGCCAGCTTGCTTGAAGGTCTGGCGCGATATCACGCCGGCCAGTGTGGTGACATCATACATCACTGCGCACAGGATTTTGGCCGAGCAAGATGGTGGCGGGCGGCCTGTTGCGAGCAAATGGTTGAGGTAAGTGTTATTTTTTTTTATTTTTGACACTATTTCAGGTTAAATCGATTCGAGATAGGGAAGCCAAAGCACAAGGAAATTCGGCTTTGCGGCAAATCGAATTCATCCTGAAATTGTGGACTTCTATTTGCTCATCCCTAATAGTAAGAATAAAAAAGATATATGTCTATCATGTTCAACCCCGGGAGAAGAAAGGACCTGGATGAAAGGGAGGGTAAACTTTAAAATCTTACTCTTATAGATCCAAAAATAATTGAAATGATGTTGGTTACGTTGTAACACCAATTGGAAATGCTGAAAGTAAAAAAATAAAAGTGAGTGTGAGCAAGGCAGCGATGGCAGACAATGGGATACAGACAACCCCCTCCTATGCGGGGCAGTGAAAAACATACAGTTACTTTAGCAAATATTTCCCAGTGTTCAACAATAGTTCCGGGGACATTTCCACCAGACAGAGCAGAATAAGAATGGAGTAGCTCCGTAGGTTGAAACACATCAAAGCCTTGAAGGGCTCAGCTTGAAAAGACTGGAAATATCCTTTAAGTTCTTATCTTGTCTCTGTCTTGAGGGAAGCCATAAATTCCACAAGCTTATTGCATTATTCTCCTGGTTACCCAGTGTTTCGACCAAATGTTTTTATTGCCATATAATCACAACCCTACCCACAAAGACCTCACTGCTAGCCCTCAAGAAAGGCCGACTGAGATACTGTGAAAAACAGATGTAAAACTATGGATAATACAGGATATGGTCTGAATCAGAAAAGTTCAAAACATTTAGGTCAACAAATTTTTGATTTCTTCTTGTATTTTTTTTTTATTCCCATATAGGAAAAGAAGGCATCTTAAGGTGTCATCCTGACCTGGCCGGAAGAGAATTGTCAAGTGGAACATTAACACTGGAATCTCAGGAGGAGCAGGGACAAGCTGGTCTCACATCCCTTAGTCCTGAGGAACGCGAGCGTCTGACTCTCCTGAACACACAGTACAAGCAGAAGTTTGGGTTTCCTTTTGTGATAGCTGCGAAATTGTCCGACAAAGATAAAATAATGGAGCAGTTGACCGCTCGCCTTCAAAACGATCCTTCTGAAGAACTTCTCAAGGGCATTGCTGAGGTTAAAAAGATTTGCCACTTGAGGGTGCAAGATATATTACGTAAAGGGTCTCCATTTCCCACCAAACTGTAACTACTGGAAAAACTTTTTAGATTGGCATATCAGAAAACTTGTTAGAGAATGTGACATGAAGATTATATAATTCTTACTAGATCACTGTAGACTCCAAGACATGAGAAACCTGTGAGAAATGTATTAAAGCGCTGAGTGCATTAAAATATCATTAAAATTGGCTTTTTAATCCTACATCAGAGATTTTGAGTTCTTGGCATCTCCAACATATATAGAAGGGTTCGTTCTGACACTTCGTAGATCATCTTTGAGAAAGGACCGGAAAGCATTGAGTAGTATAGCTTATTTCTTTTATTGTCACATGAGATTCATTGATCACTGAGATCTCACTATACGAAGGCCCATTGAGTCCCCACTAGATACTACAGAGCTGCAGACACTCCATGTGCCTTCATCTGGTTCTTTGTACAGCTTTACATTATGGAGATATTCTTCTGTGGGAAAGTATCATCCTGGAAGAACAATTTTTTCTGTTTGATTGGATTTCATATGAATATGACAAAAAAAAACTTCTAGAGAGGTACAGTCAGATCTGGTGGTGTAGCCATAGGGGGTGAAGGAAGAGCTAGCCAGGCTCGGACTGGCCCATAGGGGTACAGGTGAATCCCCCTGAGCAAGGCGGGCCCCTAGTCTTCCATCCCCTGCACAAGTGGCACATAACACAGTAGACTTACTGCACTACATACATATATTCAATGTACAGCACCTCAACCAGCCTATGTTCTTAGAAAAAAAACTTGATAGAAACTCCCCAGTTTATTATTACAGACATGATCAGAGCTGAGATGACTTCTAGTTATAGAGGAAAGCCACCAGTGTCCTCTTCTCCCTAGGACCTACCTTCTCAAAGTTGCTGCAGGGACCCCCATATTCAATCATCGTGTAGCATCTTGCTGCTGTGTGAGCAGGTCATATATGTATGTATCCGTATAAATTTTACTGGTGGGCCCTAGTCACCCCAGTCCAACACTGGAAGTAGCAGTCACACCCGTGTCCCCTATACGAAGACGCCAATATTTTAAATGGCAAGTGGTTGATGGGGGATCTGTTAAAGATGCTTCATTGTGACCAAGGAACTTCAAGGTTATTCCATTGTCAGGGCCTCATAGACAATGTCAGGGCCTCATAGGGTTGTAATGGCATTACATATACAGTAGTATTACAGACTCTGAGGTTCTAGAGGAGTACCTGCACTGTTCTATGGCCATAAAGATTCTCTGCCCCCAACATCAGGCCTTAATTAAAAAGAGGATTGTCCAACTATTTTTTTTCTTCTTAAAAAGCTTTGTGAGGCTAAGCAAACTTGTTTTGTCCATTCATATTATTAACGATTGCATCTAATGATGAAATATACTTATAGATCTGCTTTATTGCATTAAAATGTGCTCTAAAAATAATTTTAATTATTATTGATTTTTCTTTTCAGGAAAATCCAAGCATGGAAATTCCAGTCCTACCTAATATCTGGTCAGCAGTAACAGGCTGTATTTGCTTTTACAATACAACGATCAAACATTTTGTTTCATTGTGCACATTTATCCTAGTAATTTAGCAGGAAAATGAGAGCTGAAACGTTTGCGGCATTTCACATTTTGGTAAAAATGTTATTTGCATGGAGATAAAAACTTAGTTAAAGGAGTTGTGTCATCTTGGACATTGGTGGCATATCTCTAGAATTCACACCTATCTCCCAAATGGAACCCCAAAAGTAAAGAATTGCACACCACGTATGCACAGCACACTCTCTTTTCATTTCTATGGGAGTTCCGAAAACAGCTATTTTCGGAAGTACCATAGAAATGAATAGAAAGTGCACTGCACAAGTGCGGCCACCAAATGCATGGCTAATTTTGGCAGTCCTATAGAAATGAATGGAGGACGGCCTGAGCATGCAGAGCTGCTCTCACTTTGGGGTCTCCTTTTGGAGATAGGTGGAGTTCCCAGAGGTGGGACCTGCACCTATCTTATATTGGTGGCATATCCTAGCGATATGCCACCAATGTCTAAGAAGAGACAACCCTTATAAAGGGAGTCTGTCACCCCAAAATCTGTTTCAAAGTGAGCATACCACCATGTAGGATAGATGTGTCCTCTAATCTTGAGAAATGCTTTTTATTTTTATGAAAGTAAGGTTTTTGGTGCATCTTGGGTGCCTGGCATCCCCTGTGTCAATGTTAGTGGCTCTGATATCTCAGGAGCATTATGGCATAGAGATGGTGGACCAAATAGAAAGGCCCTGTCCCACGGTGCAGCAAACCCTTTGCAATAATAATAATAGATAATAAATAATAGAAGCATTTCTCAGGATCAGAAGACCAGATTGAAATTGATTTTGTTAATTTCTTAAGTGCGTTTTCAATTACCATCACGAACATTGGTGTAATGTCTAGTGTGGAGCGAGCATGCTCAGGTCCGTTCGGTGTTTGGCCGAACACCGCGTGCGCTTGAGTGCGATGCTCGAGTATGCTAATGCGTACGAATTTATATGCTAATGTTACGCATTGTACGCTAATGCGTACAAATTCAGTTAATTAGCGTACTTTAATGAGTGAAAGAGGAGAATTTGCGATTCTGACCTTTTCCTATGAACCCGACACCCTCCCCTCATCCGAGCAGGGGGTGTCTGGTCTTCTCCCATTGACTTACATTGTGCTCGGGTGTTCTGTAGAGCACTCGAGCATCACCAAGTGTTCTACCAGAGCACCCGAGCACACAAGCACTTTGGTGCTTGATGAACACTAGTAATGTCCCCATGTCAGGTGACAGTTTTAACTTGGTGCCCAGTGTTGCCAACCACCTCAACATCATAACCTTCAATATTTGAACATTTAAAACAGAAACAGAAATGCTCCCCAGAGTGCCAGCCACAGGTGCCATCTGAAGTCTCAGAAGACAACACTTCAGCCACAGATACATATGCAGGAGTCCATCGGTTCTTGGCACAGGTGGGCAATACCAGAAAATAAAAGCAATTGTTATGGTCTTTGGATTGCCAGTTCTTCAAGATTTGGTGCAAGTGAGTCTTATGAGTTGTCACCACTAAAAATAAGTGTTGGTGGTGGTTGGGCTAAATAATGTTCTCCTGACACTTGGTCTGGTCAGTTATGATGCTACTGAACAGGTTCCCAACCAGATTGATCGCTAACATTTGATATTCTCGGCGGGACTGTGCTCTATTTTCGGAAAGGTTATATTTACGTGGACGGCAGCTGCTAGGTGACTAAATTCATTAAGTGTTTTTGGCATGTACATGTCCCCAAGTCACAACCTGGGTTGAGGAGAAACCCCATCTCTGCTACACACATACTAATGTTCAAACTGTGTATGACTGTAATAATAATGGTGAGGTGAATATTGGCAACCATTGGACATTATCTTTATAAAATCTTCCTTCTTCAGTGATGATAAGCCGATGGGCAGTGCCATAGTCACCACTGAAGGATGTTCCTATCTTGTCCATGACATAAACCAGAAGGAGATCTTCCAGAGGTGACCTTGTCTGGCTTCTTTTCTTCTGCACTATGGCTCACCATGGGGGATCATTAGCATTTTAGAAAGTCGATGTTGTACTTGTCCCAGAGTCATAGCTAGGCTTTCTTTTACCCAGGGCAAAGATTCAAAGACTCAATTTTACCTGAGCCTTGTCTCAGAATACCCTGGAGAGTAGCTTGTTGGTGCTCCCTATGGTACCCAGTGTATGCTCCCCAACCCTTCCAGTTATGTCCCTGCATGTCCAAGTCATACCGTTCAATGAATATTTGTTTAAAACCTTTTGGGCCTCTTGGGTTTCTTGGGCTGTTATGTTATACCTTTCTCTTTTTATATAATCAGTCACATACCTCATGACTTACTATTGGCCATATCTGTATAATCACTCCCATATGTCCTGCACTGGTTCCCATACAATTTTGAATTGAAAAGGGTTGTCTGGCTGCAGATTTTTATGACCTATTCTCAGGAAAGGTCATCAATAGTTATGAGCGAATCGAAATCCAGTGCGGTGATGTATGACATTACCATGCTGGCCGGCGTGATGTCATCTTGGGCCGCGCAAGATTTCATGCCAGACCTTCAAGCAAGATGACGGCGGCCAGCCCATCACGAGCAAATGGATCATGGATTTATCAATGGATTTATTTTTAAGTTTTACACTGTACTATTCCTATCACATGCCAAAATCAGCTATGAACATGGCATCTGAGGGGTACAATGCAACCGCCGCTTCCAGTCATTTCACCCACTACTTACAAAGAAATACGCGTCGTGGCGAAGTTTATTTTGCACCACAATTTCATGCCTCCACCATTTTTAGTTTGCACCAAGTTTACAATCTGGATTATCAAATCTCTGAAGCGAGGATGCGACACAATGCGCCACAAAAATCGCTACACACCACATGGCTTTATACTGTCAGAACTTGGAGCCGATATGGTTTTTGCTCAAAAGAGAGAAAAACTAACTGAAAAGACTGAGCTACATCCAGGCACAAGGTAAGTACAGTCAAAACTCTGGCGCAAAAGTTAAAAAAAAAAAACTTGTGTCTAGTGAGCCATAAATATATTTGGTGCACAAATTCTGCCCCACAATTTACAGAGCCTCTTGCTTCTGTTCCATACACGCTGTAGTTTCCGGCTCCAGTCGTGGGGGCGTCAGATCTGATATAGATTACCTACCCTGAGGATAGATCATTAGAATCTGTATCCCCGAGAACCCCTTTAACTCCTCCTTGCAGGATTGTATGCATTTATTTTTCTTTAGGATCTGATTGCATTATTTGGGCAGGTACTCGGCAGGTAATATAACAGTGGTCTATGAAAACCAATGTCCCTGTACGTTCAGAAAGGAGGAATCCTACGTGGAGGCGGCATTCATTGATCACCTGCCTCTTAGCTGCAGAATTATTACTGGAATGTTCTTTGTGGTATCGAGAGATTCATCATCTCCGGACAGAGTAATGTTAATGCGCTCCATCACTCTTTTCCATGACACCTATGGAGGGGACGTCAATACGTGTGAAGTAACCAAAGTGAACGCAGCATTTCCAAAGCTCCATTCACAACCGGCTGCATTTCAGGAAACTTACACAGATGGTTCACCATATCTGCTGAGATGTTCTGCAAACACAGGCAGGAGCTAGAAAAAGGCAGAAATGTTACTGTTTCAAAGCGCTAGCGTCTAGGAGCGCCGCCAGACCCGTCTCATTTATCATTTTCTATGCCTGTTTTAGGCGTAGGAAAATGTTCTAAATGTAAGACAGCAAGGAAGCCGTCTTACATTTAGACCAACATTGGATGCGCTGAAGTTACGTAGAGGCCGGCTACTCTACATAACTTCTGTGGCTTCACTGCCAGCGCAGGGGTTATTAAGACCATCATCTAAAACACTGGTCTTGATAAATGACCCCCATAGTTTTCTCTGGAGCACATGGCCCTGTGTAAATGGGATGTGCTACCAACAAACAATGAATCTGTATCGGGTGAGCAATCTTGTTGGTGATTCTAAGGCTAGGGCTACACAGCGACACTGGTCGCGCAACATCTGTCGCGGCCAGGATCGCTGAGTAGCAGGGATCCCATAGAAATTAATGGGATCACTGAGGCAGTCGCAAGAAATCCAACATGGCTGGACTTCTTGCGACTGCCACGGCGATCCCATTCGCTACACGGCGATCCTGGCCTCGACAGATGTTGCGCAACCAGTGTCGCTGTGTAGCCCTAGCCTAACGGTGATAGTCCATACAGAGGAGATGATTGCTGCATGGAAATGGAGCTGGACCAGCAGGCAATGATCGGGAACTATTAATAATTCCCATTTATGGCTCAGAATATTAGCCCTTGTAAATGGCATTGGGGACATATCACTAGGGTATGCCCCCAATGTCTGATAGACGTGGGTCCTACTTCTGGGACCCACACAGTGTCGTACTGGGGTACCTAGGGCCCACCAGTAAAATTTTATTCAGGGGCCAACGGTACGAATACATTAAAATATAATAAATAATTTAACAAGTTTTTATATGAACATAGGCTGGTTGAGGCGCTGTACGTTGAATATATGTATGTAGTGCAGTAAGCCTACTGTGTTATGTGCCACTTGTGCAGTGGGTGGGAGACTAGGGGCCCACCTTGCTTAGGAGCCCACTGGGGGATTCCCCTGTACCCCTGAGGGCCAGTCTGAGCCTGGACCCACACCTATACTTAGAACGGACCTTGCAAAGTACAGGAGGGTCCACCACACATGAACAGCCATTATTTCTGTGGGAGCGCCGAAAATAGCCGAGCAGTATGCTTGGCTATTTTCAGAAGTCCCATTGAAATGAATGAGTAGCACACAGCACAAGCACGGCAACAGCTCCACGCACTTCTATGGCGCTCTCATAGAAATGAATGGAGGGCAACCATGCATGCTCAGTGCACCCTCTGGCAGTTTCCGGAGATGGGACCCACACCAATCAGAATTTAGGGGGATATCCTAGCAATATACCCCCAATGTCCTAGATGGGAATACCCCTTTAACTTGGTCATATTTGTAAGGTTTCATGCACACAATCGTGTCCACAAACCACAGATCTGCAAAATATAGATGCAGTCAGTGAGCCATTCACCTTTTTTTTTTTTTTGCAGACCCATTGGTTCATATTTTACTCTATCATTTTGTGGAACAGACATACAAAGGCCAGGGATGATCAGTGTGCTTTCCTCACCCATATGTCCATTCTGCAAAAAGATAAAACATGTCCTATGCTTGGCCGTAAAACGCGGACCATGGACAGATCGAAGTCAGTGCGTCCGCAAAAAATGCGGATATAACATGGATGGTATCAGTATTTTGCAGATCTGCAGTATGTAGACCACAAAATAAATACAGCTGTATGCATGAGGCCTAATACAGATGTCAGCGGGACGTTTGTTAAGCTCTTGGCTGTGTTCCCCAAATTTCCTCTGGATGGGCAGATTTAAGAAATGAAGTTGTCTTAACCAGCCAACCCTCATTATGAATTTGGACATGCTTATTTCTCTTGTTCTCAGGGGTCTCAAAGGTTCTAAGAGGTCTGGCAGCGACTCAAATACCTCCTTTGAGAATACATGCATGTTTGGCCAGGGGTGCTCCACCAATGAGGCCTGGTCAGGCGATTGCCTCAGACAGCACCAGGTAGAGGCAAGAGGGGGGCAGCGGAAGGACCATGGGCAATGAGCACTTTCATTGTGAATAAGCTCATTTCTACATATTCAACTGCATCGCTGTAGTCAGGACAGCAAGAATGCTGCGATGGGACACTGGAGCGATGTCTCCCTGGACCACCATTTCCTCTAATAGGCATTAGTCCAGGTTCCTGTAGCCTATCAGATGCAGGTTTTACATCAGAGGAGGCGTCACTGGAAGAAGTATGTGGCGCTGTATTACCCTGTATGGTTTGTAGCGCTGTATGTAATGTTTTCCAAGTATGTCTTTAACAGTAGGGCGGAAGGGGTTAGGTTAAGAAATTGGCAAATGGAGGGGGGGGGGCATTTTAGTTTTCGTCTTAGGCAGCAGAAAGGCTAGGTGCACCCCTGCGCTTGGCCCATCAGTGTGAGGGATAGATATTGAATATCCACAAGCAACTTTCCACGGCATCTGTTCCTTGTCATATTTCATCTTAAAACCGCCCGTACATTGCCTTATTTTTGTCCCAATACTATAATGAGGCCAATAACTGTTATATGTAGGAACAGATATTAAAGCAACCCTCTTAACTGGAGTATTACAAGAACATTTACCTGGTGCCCTCCTTTTCAGATCTGGCAATTCCCAGTCATCCAAGAAGGCCACACCGCTTCTTAGACTACTGCACACTGGGCATTTGGTCCACTGCCTTCAGATCTTCCAGCATTTCGGTCAGAAATTATTCATCAAGGCTTTGTACTTGCTACGTTGGCCATTCATACTTGGGATAGCATCCACCTGACTTATGCAATACCTGCTCTATTCAGTTCATTGGCCCCACAGCTGTTGATATCCATTTGACTTCGTAGGTCCGAGCTGGATGTAGACTCTTTGAAACCAACTCAATTTTATTCTTACTTTTAACATATATTTCTCTTTTCTGAGAGATTTCAGTGCACAGTCTATGTTTGTTTTATGTGTAATTTTAATACTTAAAGGGGTTGTCTATATGACCCAACAGATATTGCTGTTATATCACTTCCCACAAATACTACAATTTATCAAAACTGCCTTATTCTAAAGTTATTAGCTGACCATTGTGCCCTGTGGCAAATCAGTTTTGATGTTCAGTTGCTGTTGGTTGCGTCCTGTAATTGAGCCTTGTACTACAGGACGCACATGCTCACATTGCTTCTTCTCCTCTATGTGCAGTGTCAGTTACATGTCAGGGATAGATAGATAGATGGATGGATGGATGGATGGATGGATGGATGGATGGACAGACTGACAATAATGGACATTTAGATAGTGTCACATGTCCTGCTGATGTCAGGACACATCTCACTGCCCTAGGGCATGATGGGACAGTGGTCACATGATAAACTAGGAAGTAGGATTCAAGCACGGGAGATAAGAGAAAACTGCAAAAGAGGTAAATTTTAAAAAAATTGAAAAAATACAATCCAAGGAAGAATGGGAGCTAGATTACTCGATGAAAAAAAACTTTATAGTGAAAAGTAGTTTATGGCACAACCCCTTTAAGGCCAGACAAGGTGTATATCAGGGATGGTCAGCTGTTGCAAAACTACAACTCCCAGCATGCCTGGACAGCTTACAGCTATCAGTCTACAGCAGGGCATGGTGGGAGCTGTAGTTTTACAACAGCTGGAGAGCTGCAGGTTGACCATCCCTGGTGTATATGTTTAGAGCTATCATTTTAACTACATGCATTATTTGATACTACTGATTTACACGTCTATTGTATTTACACGTATGGGACACCTACTATTAGCTCTTTCATCTGAGTGTAAGCTGTTCTACATAATGTCATATATCATGCTAGATAGCCTGGAGAGCCTGGTTAGGGTGGGTTCACATCACCGTTATGGATTCCATTTTTGTTTTCCGTTATAAAATTGTTATAATGGAAAATAACGGAACCCATAAAACGGAAGGCAAAACAGAAGCCTTTAAGAGACATTCCATTTTGATTCTTCATAATACAAGTCTATGGGCAGCATAACGGATCTGTCTGGTTTCCATTATGCAGAAGTCCAATTCTGCATAACGGAAACCAGGACGGATTTGTTATGCTGCTTATAGACTTGTATTATGACGGAATGCAAAACGGAAGCCTTTAAAAGGTATTCCGCTTTGCTTTCGGTCATAATAGAAGTCTATGGGCAATCATAACAGATCCATCTGGTTTCCGTTATGCAGAACAGAAAAAAAAGGTCCTGTCGACAGGATACCAGACGGATCCGTTATGATTCCCATAGACTTCTATTATGACGGATCAAAACGGAATGCCTCTTAAAGCCTTCTGTTTTGACTTCTGTCTTATGGATTCCATTATTTTAACGGAAAACAAAAACGGAATCCATAACTGATGTGAACCGACCCTTAGATACTGCCATTTACAATACATATTCATTTGGGTCATTGAATATATCAGTGCTCTTGGCTTCAAACACTGCATTGTATTGAAGGTGAGCCCTCCACCGTTCTAATTCTACTGATTGTCAGAGTGTGCAGTGACAAGTAGGAATAACAGAGGAATGGCACAACTCAGAGTTATAAGCAAAGGTGCTCCAAAATCTTATGCCATATACAATTATTTACTAACATAAACATGCCAGGAATGGTGACAGGTTCCCTTTAAAAATGCACTAAACAGACCAGCACAGGCTACAATATGTTTGTCAGTGACTGCTTGCATTCCCCATGTACTAATAAGGGCTTGTTCACACGGCCGTTGTGAGGCCGTGGCTGTATTGCGGCCCACATACGGCTGGTCCGCAATACACGGGCACCGGCCGTGTGAATCACGGATCGCAGACTCATTCTCTTGAATGGGTCCGCAATCACGGAGATGTGGTACTGAACGACAGCACGGATCGGAACCCCACGGAAGCACTACGGAGTGCTTCCGTGGTGTTTCTGTCCATGCCTCCGCACCACAAAAACATAGAACTTGTTCTATGTTTTTGCGGTGCGGACAGTCGGATGCAGAAGCACCACAGTAGGTGCCCGTGCACTGCCGACCGCAGCACAGGCAAGGCCACAAAACGGCCATGTGAACAAGCCCTAATTCTGGAGCATCTTTTCATACGACTCTATGATGTGAGTTAATTATTCCCTCTAGAAGTTATGCATGAATTACTAGCAGTTTGCAATGAAGGTCCAGATGGGTGTTACCAGGCGGGGATGTGCCTCTAAACAGCGCTTCCATGGTTTTCTGCCCATGTCCCCGCACCATAAAAAAGTAGTGCATGCACTACTTTTTTGCAGTGCAGCCCGCTAGATGTGGACTGCATTCAAGTGAACAGGTCCGCGTTCGGCGGCCATATGGTCATTGCCTGTGCACTGCACGAGAACAGGCCTACAATAGCCGTGTGCATGAGACCTAACTGATGGAAATAGCTGATCAAATACCTGAAGTGTGGGGGTAGCGGGAGTCATTATTATAGGAAAAGTGGAGACCCCCTTTAAAGTGTGGGCTGGCGGCCTTTAATGTAATTATATAAGTAAAACTGGTGCAATTCCATTAGTAAATCTCCCCGGTGGGTTCCTGATAATGAATGCATAGTGGGTTTTCTCAAGAAACAAATTATCAGCATTTTTATGGTTACTATTGCAGACACTAATTTGATAGCGGTCATAAAAGGTGAGAAAAGGATTTTATTTTGTCTATTTCACATTCAGGTTTGAGTTTTACCTTAACATACATCACATTCCTCCATTGTTTGACAAATGGGTATTTCAATAGCAAATACAGCAGAGCTATAAAACTTGGGCTGTAGATTTATACGTATTTACTTGTGGCTTAGTACATGGTATGGAGATTTACCAAAGTTCTCCATAATGTCTCACGTCTACACTTTCTGAGAATCACAGATCTGCCGTGGATACACTAGGGCAGGAATGTGGATATGTTTTATTCCAGGGACCTAGGATTTGCTTCATATGTATAAAATAGCTGCAACATTGTATCAAGGGCTCATGCCCTCGAGTGTAATGGCTCAGTGGCCATAATAGCAGTCCGCAATGCACGGGCACTGACCGTGTGCACTCCATTTACGGACCCACAAGCCGCTTTCAGACAAACATATTTGCAATGCTTATATTGTCCTGATTTTACATACCGGAATCCGCTGCTAATGTTAATGAATAGAGCTAGTCGCATCGGCGTATACTTTGAAAACCGCAGCCTGCCCGAGTTTTGTGCGGATTTGTTTTCAAATATGCACATTACAGTCTGTACAGTGCAAAAATAATGAAGGAAGGAAGAAATAAGCATGTGAATACTGATGAAATCCTGAAGCAATCCTGATGAAAATACTGATGGTATATCATCCGGAATCCTGAGCAGGAATACTGATGGCTTTCAATACGCCCACAACATACTGCCAAAAATATGTTCTTTTTGTGTTGTGGAGGCACGCATGAGAAGCCCACGGAAGCGCTTCGTAGTCCTTCTGTGGGCTTCCAATCTGTGCCTCCTCTCTGTAAAAGATGAAGTCCTATTTTCGGTCGTAGGTTCCGTAGGTTGTGGATTGTGGACCCATTCAAGTCAATGGTGCATCTGCACCCCGGACTGCACATGGACAGCGCCGAATATTGTGGACCCACCATTTACACAGACTGGATTTTTTTTCAACCATTTTTACAAACTCACGATGACTAAAACAATGTAGTTTCACAAAACTGAGGTAAAAAAAATGGCAAAAACAGCATATGAGAATACGCTCTTTTGGCCTTATTCACACGTCACTGTTTTGGTCAGTTATTGTGAGCCAAAACCAGGTGCGGCTCTAAACTCAGAACAGGAGCAGATCTTTCCCTTATACCTGATATCTGAATAGGCTTCACTACTGGTTTTGGCTCACAATCACAGATGGAAAACACTGACCGAAACACTGACGTGTGAATAAGGGCTTAGACAAGCAGATTTTCTGCCAGATGATCGCTAACTGGCATTTGTAATACTGCCACCGATTACCTAGTCAGGCAATCCATACCTTTTGACATGTTTAAAAATTATTGTTTGCAGACGGCAGATTGTTCTGTGTAATCACGATCTGCTGCCGGCAAAGAATGATTCAGTATAGGGAAGAGCGATAGCATAAAGATCGTTCCTCTCTATACTGAGGAGGAGATCACTGCATGTAATAGCAGCAGTCTCCTCCTCTAGCAAGCAAGAGATTGCCGGGAAGGAAGTGTTTTTTCCCGACCATAAGGCTTCTTTCACACGAACGTTGTGTTTTGCGGTCTGCAAATTGCGGATCCGCAAAAAAAATGGATGACATCCGTATGGCATCCGTTTTTTTTGCAGATCCATTGTAACAATGCCTATCCTTGTCCGTAAAACGGACAAGAATAGGACATGTTCTATTTTTTTTTGCAGGCTACGGAATGGACATACGGATGCGGACAGCACACAGAGTGCTGTCAGTATTTTTTGCGGACCCATAGAAATGAATGGGTCCGCATTTTAACAGCCAAAAATGCAGATCGGAGCCCGCAAAAAATACTGTTGTGTGAAAGAGGCCTTACTGAGAGAATCGGGCTGTGCAATGGGGTTACTAGAAATTACAGGGCCCCACAGCAAATTTTTGAATGCCTACTTCCCTAAGGCAGCTTCTTCGCAACCATCTCCTCTCGTGCTACCCCAACTCTTGTGGCTAGTCAGGATCTCTCTCTCAGATGAGGCCCGGCAGCCGCTCAGTCCGTTTTCTACAGTGTCACTGTATATAATGTTGTTGAGGGGGCCCTGACAACAAAATCTTTTAGTCCTCCTCCTGGGTGGCCCTTTTCTGAGTTAGGGCTCCAAAGCAGCCGCTTTCCCTATAGCTAAACCCCTGAGCCTGTGTAATACAGTCTTCACAGTCCCGTGTAGTGCTGAATGAACTTCTGTTGTCAAGTTCGGCGTACAAGGTTCGGGTTATCTAAGAAATCCGTTATGGATTCCGCTATCATGGACTATAAGTTATAGTCCTTGGTAGCGGAATCCATAATGGAATTTTTAGATAACCCGAACCTTGTACGCCGAACTTGAAAACAAAAGTTTGCTCAACACTAGTCCTGTGTAAAAGGCCCTCATGTGTGGCAGCACTCTTATGCCCCTTTCACACGAGCGGGAGACTCGCATGTCTCCCGCAACGCATCTACAGGGCTGGACTCGGCACGGACAGGGATAGCATAGCATTATATGCGATCCCTGTCAGTGCCGAAGTCCAGACCTGTAGATGCGTTGCGGGAGACATGCGAGTCTCCCGCTCGTGTGAAAAGGGCATTATAGACACTATTGCATCCTAATATCTAATTGTGAGAGGTACATACCGTATAGGAATAAAATGATAAGAAACAAGAAAAAAACAATGTGGATAAACAGAACTGTAAAGAAAGCCATAAATGACAAAAAGAAAGCATTTAAATCACTAAAACAGGAGGAGAGCGAGGAAGCATTGAAAAACTATAAGGAAAAAAATAGAATATGTAAAAGACAAATAAAAGCAGCCAAACTAGAGACCGAGAGATTAATCGCCAAAGAGAGTAAAACTAACTAAACTAAACTAAACTAACTAAACTAAACTAACTAAAATGTTCTTCAATTATATAAATACTAAAAAGTATAAACCTGAAGGTGTCGGCCCCTTACAGAGTAATGAGGGGGAGTTGAAGAGAGCGATGAGGAGAAAGCGAAGCTACTAAATAACTTTTTCTCCACTGTATTCACTGAGGAAAATAAACTGTCAGATGAAATGCAGAATATAAAAGAAAATTCCCCTTTAAAAGTGTCCTCTCTGACCCAGGAAGAGGTACAGCAACGTCTTAAAAATATTAAAATAGACAAATCACCAGGACCGGATGGCATACACCCCCGTATCCTAAGAGAATTAAGTAATGTCATCGACAGACCCTTATTTCTGATATTTAAGGACTCTATACTGACGGGGAGTGTTCCACAGGATTGGCACATAGCAAATGTGGTGCCAATATTCAAAAAGGGTCCAAAAACAGAACCCGGAAACTATAGGCTGGTAAGTTTAACATCTGTCGTGGGTAAACTGTTTGAAGGTTTTCTGAGAGATGCTATCTTGGAGAACCTCAATGAAAATAAGCAAATAACTCCGTATCAGCATGGCTTCATGAGGGATCGGTCATGTCAAACCAATTTAATCAGTTTCTATGAGGAGGTAAGTTCTAGACTTGACCGCGGCGACTCAATAGATGTCGTATATTTGGACTTCTCCAAAGCGTTTGACACTGTACCACATAAAAGGTTAGTATACAAAATGAGAAAGCTTGGCCTGGGAGAAAATGTCTGTATGTGGGTAAGTAACTGTCTCAGTGATAGAAAACAGAGGGTGGTTATTAACGGTAGATACTCAGATTGGGTCACTGTCACTAGTGGGGTACCACAGGGGTCAGTATTGGGTCCTATTCTCTTCAATATATTTATTAATGATATTGTAGAAGGTTTGCATAGTAAAATATCAATTTTTGCAGATGACACTAAACTGTGTAAAGTAATTAACACAGAGGAGGACAGTGCACTGCTACAGCAGGATAGACTGGAGGCTTGGTCAGAAAAGTGGCAGATGAGGTTTAACACTGACAAATGTAAGGTTATGCATATGGGAAGGAATAATGCAAGTCACCAGTACATATTAAATGGTAAAGCATTGGGTAACTCTGACATGGAAAAGGGCCTAGGACTTTGTTTTCCGTCCAGCATAACGGCATCCAGACGGATCCGTTATGCAGGGCCATAGGCTTCTATTATGACGGATCAAAACGGAATGCCTCTTAAAGGTGTCCGTTTTGATGTCCGTCCTAGGGATTCCGTTTCTTTCCGTTATAACGATGTTATAACGGAAAGCCTGAACGGAAGCCCTAACGGTGATGTGAATGCACCCTAAGCTGTAGAAGCCAGTGCCAGACAGCTGCTGCCAAGGCCAATAAGATAATGGGTTGCATCAAAAGATGCATAGATGCCGTGATGAGAACATAGTCCTGCCACTTTACAAATCACTAGTCAGACCACACATGGAGTACTGTGTACAGTTCTGGGCTCCTGTGAACAAGGCAGACATAGCAGAGCTGGAGAGGGTTCAGAGGAGGGCAACTAAAGTAATAACTGGAATGGGTGGACTACAGTACCCAGAAAGATTATCAAAATTAGGGTTATTCACTTTAGAAAAAAACGACTGAGGGGAGATCTAATAACTATGTATAAATATATCAGAGGTCAGTACAGAGATCTCTCCCATCATCTATTTATCCCGAGGACTGTGACTGTGACGAGGGGACATCCTCTGCGTCTGGAGGAAAGAAGGTTTGTACATAAACATAGAAGAGGATTCTTTACGGTAAGAGCAGTGAGACTGTGGAACTCTCTGCCTGAGGAGGTGGTGATGGTAAGTTCACTAAAAGAGTTCAAGAAGGGCCTGGATGTATTTCTGGAGGGTAATAATATTACAGGTTATAGTTACTAGAGATGGGTCGTTGATCCAGGGAGTAATTCTGATTGCCTGATTGGAGTCGGGAAGGAATTTTTCCCCCTAAAGTGAGGAAAATTGGCTTCTACCTCACAGGGTTTTTTTTTGCCTTCCTCTGGATCAACTTGTAGGAAAACAGGCCGAACTGGATGGACAGATGTCTTTTTTCGGCCTTACAAACTATGTTACTATGTTACTATGTTACTATGTATGTCCATTCTGAAAAAATAGAACATGTCCTATTATTGTCTATATTACGGACAAGGTTAGGACTGTTCTATTAGAGGGTTTTGTGGTTCCACAATTTTCGGACCGCAGAACATCCGACAGTCGTGTGCATGAGCCCTAAACCGTTAAAAGAACTTTATTTAAACAAAAAATACTCTAAATGATATATAATATATTTTTGTAATATAGTTTATTGATGTATTTTTTATTTTTGTTTTAACAAAATAGTCTTCTGAAAGCACCTGCCTGTGCCCGCTCCACTCAAGCCTGGCATAGCACATTGGATGTGTAGTACTAGGCTTTAGAAAAGTGGAGTGAGCACAGGCAAGAGCAACGATGTGTGTACCTGCCAGTACATCGCTCACTGTGGCCCTGCGGTGGAATCCGTACACCAGTATACCACTGCAGAATATACACTTCAGCGTTTACAAGTGTACGGATTCTAAACTGCTATAGACACCTGAACTTTGGGTGCCTATTAACCCCTTCACCCCGGAGCTTTTTTCGGTTCTGCATTTTCGTTTTGCGCTCCCTGCCTTCAAACAGCCATAACGCTATTTTTCTGTTCACATAGCTGTATGAGGGCTTGTTTTTTGCGGGACAAGTTGTACTTTCCAACGCCACCATTTAATATTGCATACGGTGTAGTGGGAAGCGGGAAAAAAATTCCAAACCGGGTGAAATTGCAAAGAAAACGCTATTCCGCTACAGTTCTACGGGTTTCTTATTTACAGCGTTCGATGTGCATTAAAACTGATCCGTTACTTTCATTCTACTGGTCAGTACGAATCCGGCAATACCTAATATGTATAGTTTTTCCTGCGTTTTCATAGTGATAAAATAATTAGAAAGTTGCCCTTTTTTTTTTTTTTTCCTTGTCAAATCTTGACCCCTATAACTTTTTGGTATTTATGTGTACAGAGCTGTATGGGGGCTCATTTTTTGCGGGACGATCTGAAGTTTTTATTGATACCATTCTGGGGTGTGTATGACTTTTTGAATCACTTTTTATTTAATTTTTTTTTAGAAAAAAAAAGCGACAAAAAACGGCAAATCGCCATTTGGACGCTTTTTTCCGCCACACAATTCGCCGTATTGGAATTTTTTTTTTATATTTTAAAAGTACGGGCGTTTTCGGTCACGGTGATACCCATGATGTCTATATTTATTGTTATTTAGATATTTATTTTTTACTTATACGGAAAGGGGGGTGATTTGAACTTTTACATCTTTTTTATTTTTTATATATTTTTTAACATTTTTTTTAATTTTTTTTTTACTATTGGAAAGCTCAAATATGGGCTTATATATTGTGGCTTTTTTTTTTTTCTTTATGAGCAATTATGGATTTTATAGACTCAGAAATCCATGAGTTGCTCATTTCTTATCCTGGCCTGCCATCTAGTGGCCAGAATAAGAATTGCACTTTGAAAACTGCAATCCTCACCAGCGAGGATTACAGTTTTCATATGGTGTACAGACACCCCGATTGGCCACACGGGGTGTCTGTACACCACCCGGAAGCGAACGCTTCCGGGTTTAGACGCAACTAGATGCCGTGATCACGTGTGATCACGGCATCTAATCAACCAGGAAGACGCCGCCGATGGCGGTAAGTAGCGGCAAGTCTCTGCTGTTAGAAACAGCAGAGACTTGCCGGCCATGACGCCCGCCGCACCCGCGAGCGGGCGCCATGTGCCCGCATCGCCCCAGCGCCGTACATGTACGGCGCTGGGCGCGAAGGGGTTAAGCAGGTAAAAAAACAAAATAAAGTATATTACAAAGATGTATTATATGTTATTTGTTTTGTATTTATATATAAATGTCATTTTGTTTTAAATACCATTGTTTTAAAGGTACGCTTTAACTACAAAGCATTATCTATACGCATTTGAGGATTATCAGCAAGTATAATTAGCAACAAATAGCAAGTGTACTAGCCTCAGTCCATATGATAGATAAGTCCTGTACATGTAAGGCCTTGTTCACACTTCAGTTTTTTGATCAGTTATTTTCATCAGTTATGCTCCATTCACACGTCCTATTTTTCTTTCCTGATTCGATCCTGATCTGGATCCATTCATTTCAATGGGTCCTGAAAAAATCAGGATCGAATCAGGAACGAAAAACAGGACGTGTGAATGGAGCCTTATTGTGAGCCAAAACCAGGTGTGAGTCAAAAACACAGAACAGGTGCAGATCTTTTCATTATAACTTATGTTTGTGGAACCTCCACTCCTGGTTTTGGCTCACAATAACTGATGGAAATAACTGATCAAATAACTGACGTGTGAACAAGCCCTAAGAAATAGATTCATAAATATCCTCCTTTAAAGGTGTATACCTTAGACCAACCCTTTGGAGTTCCCTCATCCTGTTCTTCTAAAATCAATCAAGTCAACATTTTATGTTATTAATGAGCTTATCAAATAAATATTAAAGGGGAAAAAAATAAACTAAATATTTTGCAATTTTGCCTGGTACTGAGGGTCCTGGATCACGATCCGACAACAGTAATGTCTGTATGTGTGGGACATAATGGTCTCCTCCCACACTCCTTCAAAATACAACAAATCCTCATGTAGTTCCCACGGTTTTGCAGCATTGTCTTGGTGTGCACTAGAGGTGCCACAGTGTGCTACCACACAAAGCTAAATGTGAACCCAGCCTTAGGCTTTATTCACACGTCAGTGTTTTGGTCAGTGATTTCCATCAGTGATTGTGAGCCAAAACCAGGACTGGAGCCTCCACAGACATAAGGTATAAGGGAAAGATCTGCACCTGTTCTGTGTTTAGAGCCTCACCTGGTTTTGGCTCAAAATCGCTGATGGAAATCATTGACCGAAACAATCAGGGCTCATGCACGCGGCCGTTGCCTAGTCCAATTGTGCACTGAAACATCGATGAGGACCCATTTACTTGAATGGGTCCACAATCCAGAAGGTTCAGTGTGGAACGGAGGCACAGAAGACCATGAAAGCTTGGAGTGCCTCCCCACCGCAAAAAGTAGTTCAGTGCAGTGCGGACTGTCAGATGCGGATCGCGGACCCCATTCAAGTGAATGGGTCCTGCCTCCGCAAATGGCGGCCCTACGGTCAGTGCCACTGCAAATTGTGGTCCGCAGCATGGGCCCGGACAGCACACATACGTGTGCATGAGCCCTGATTGTGTGAATAAGGCATAATACAGGCTTTATTGTGAACGAGCGACCCGTGCAGGCGTCTCACCATTCGCCCTTGTTCATTGGCTGAAAGCATCATTGATGCGGACACCAAAATACCAGTTTCTGGGCAACAGGTCATCCTGTGTAAACAGAGATTTGCTGCCCAAAAACAACAATGAATCTGTAAGCAGAGGAGCGATCACAGCAGAGACCTCTCGTCTCTACACAGAGGAGGTGATGGCTGCTTGTAAATGCTGCTCTCACCTCCTCCCAGACAAGCAATTATTAAAAAGGAATGGTTTGTTCATGATAATCGCCTTGTTAGTTGGCCTATGTCGATGGGCCTATCGATTTGTGTTCTATGGGTTTTTTTGGCAAATAAAAAGGTCTAAAAATGATATGACTATCATCATATTCTGCAGCTGTTTTTTAGGCATTTAGGACCATATAGTGTGTTTTACCACCTGGAGTTTTTTTTATAGTTTTGTTATAGGAAACTGTGCTCTTTGTAGAACAGTATAGGGAAAAGACATTGATGAGAAAATGGCATCAAACACACAACTGGTTCTTGCATTTTTCCAGCAGGGACAAAAACTAAGTAAAAAAAAAGCATACTATGATTTAAAAAAAAACACACACAGTTGAACCAAACAAATGCACTCCAAGAGTTAAAAATACCACTGCAAAAAGTTTGTGCACTGCACTGTGTCTGCACTGAATATTTTTTCCAAATGCACCAAAAAACACAAATTCTCTCAAAAACCCTATGCATTAACTACTGCGATTGCATAACATTTTCAGAACTGCCAAATGGATGAATGGATGGATCGCTGCGCTTGCGAGGAGCACCATCCTTCACTTCAAGGGGCCTGTTCTGGAGATAAAAGCGGATCTCAGAAGTGATGACATATTCTAGAAGCTGGAAATACCCCTTAAATTCAGATGCTGCAAATCTGTACAGACCTACACTTTTAGGCTAGATTCACACGACCATTCGTGTTTTGAGGTCCACACATTGTTTTTTTTTTTTGCGGGATCCATAGTAACAATGCCTATCCTTGTCAGTAAACGGACAAGAATAGGACATGTTCTATTTTATTTTTTGCAGGGCTACATATCGAACATACGAATGTGGATAGTACAAGGTGTGCTGTCGACATTTTTTGCGGACACATTAAAAAGAATGGGTCTGCATCCTATCCGCAAAAAAATGGAATGGACATGGAAACAAAATGCGTTTGTGTGAATGTGGCCTTAGGCCTCTTTCACACTAGCGTTAGCACGGATCCGGCACCTAAAGGGTGCCAACGGATCCGTGCTAACGCTGATACATGTGTGGAGCTGGAGCAGCGCTCCGGCCCCACACATGTTGACAGAAATACATACAGACACACACAAACACATACATACATACAGACACACACAAACACATACATACTTACATACTCCAGCCCGGGACGCCAGCAGCACGTCTTCACGCGCCTCCTGCGCGCAGTGATAACGATTCCCCACAGCGCCCTCTGCTGGGCACAGTGGGGAAACGTCATAGCTGCGCGCAGGAGGCGCGTGAAGACATGCTGCCAGCGTCCCTGCCTGGAGTATGTGAGTATGTATGTGTATGTGTATGTATGTATTTCTGTGTAGCCGGATCCGGAATGACCCCCATTGCAAGTCAATGGAGGACAGATCCGGATTACTGGTGTGTCACACCAAACGGATCCGTCCCCATTGACTTGCATTGGGGGTCATTCCGGATCCGGCTTAGTGCGGATGCCTGGACTGGAGAGAAAACCGCAGCATGCTGCGGTTTGTTCTCCGGTCTGAAGACGGAACGGAATGCTTTCAGGAGCATTCCGTTGTCTTCAGTTCAGTTTTGTCCCCATTGACAATGAATGGGGACAAAACTGAAGCGTTTTTTTCTGGTATTGAGCCCCTATGACGGAGCTCAATACCGGAATAAAGAAACGCTAGTGTGAAAGTAGCCTTAGTATGCCATCATTTGGACAATGCTCGGTGGGCAGCAGCTCAGTCTGGAAGTTTGCTACAATGTATCAGTCTGGAGTGGCGTTTGTTCAGCTCAGAGCATTGTCTAGACTAGATACAATTGTATCCAGGCACTTCTCACCTGAGAGCAGGATTAGCAATGTATGGGGTTTGTAAACCTGTGAAGGTAAACAAGAGAGTGCTCATTCACTGACAGCAAACAAAGGTAAACAGGAGTGTGCTCATTCACTGACAGCAAACAAATATCTTAAAATGTGAGAAAAAGAAGCATGACATATATTAGACAGTTCTAGAACGTTTCATTTCTACACTGATGACGCTTTATTTCTACTTTCTGAAACAGGAAAACCACTAGAAAAAGCATACTGAATAGTGTATTTGCAATGCATATATAGTGCAAATTTAAAGTCCCGGAATCTTCTGCTAATGTTAATGAATAGAACCATTCACATGGGCGTATAATTTCCGTCAGTATTTGAAATCCGCAGCATGTCCGAGTTTTGTGAGGATTTGTTTTCCAAATACACACATTACAGTCTGTGCAGTGCATAAATAATGAAGGAAGGAAGAAATATCCATGTAAATCCTGATGAAATCATGAAGCAATCCTGATGATAATACTGATGGTATATGATCAGGAATCCTGAGCCAGAATACTGACGGATCTCAATATGCTCGTCTGAAAGTGTCCTATGAAAGAGGGAAATTTTATATATGTGAACCGTGCTGCGGACGGGGAGTCGAGTGATGATATCCGGTGTAAAGGAGCTCTGTAAGGAACATAAAAAAAAGACACAGTGAAAAATGTTTATTGTTTGGTAGCATAAAATAACACAAATCAAGTCAGCAAACTTCGTAAAAATAACCAACAACATGGCTTCTGATGCTGTCAGCTCTCCATCTGTCACGGTGTAAAGATTGTCACTCTCTGTCACCCGTCCAGTCCTGTCTCAACATGCGGATATTAATATATTCTGTCATTATGCATTATTTTTGTGGGCTAAAGCAATAATTTTAATATATCAGAAAAAATTGTTCATTCTGTTATTATATTTTTATTTTGGATTGTTCAGACTAAGGGCTCATGCACACGAACGTATTTTCTTTCCGTGTCCGTTCCGTTTTTGTTTTTTCTTTTTGCAGACCGTATGCGGAACCATTCATTTCAATGGGTCCAAAAAAAAACCTGAAGTTACTCCGTGTGCATTCCGTTTCCGTATGTCCGTTCCGCAAAGTAATAGAACATGTCCTATTATTGTCTCCATTATGGACAAGGATAATACTGTTCTATTAGGGGCCAGCTTTTCCGTTCTGCAGAATACATATGGTCATGTGCATGAGCCCTAATTGCATAGATCTCTGAGAGTGTAGAGAAAAAGGAGTGCACGCACTGACCGACCGCAGGCTCCAGGAATGAAACCCCTTCCCTCTCGGGTTGTATCTTGTAGCTAAAGTGGAAAGTTAAGATTTGTTGCAGACTGGAACTGGAAATCCATACCTCCCAACTTTTTGAACAGTAAAAGAGGGACGCTGATGTTTCATTGTGTGAAAGATCCATTTGTATATGTATACACTTCGATAGTTTTTTTTCTAACACAATAGCGCAAAAATGATCAGAATATAGAAATGTTTAAAATGTAAATTGCATCAAATAATGAAATAATATACAAGGTGGGCTCTAATATACAGATAGGAACCAGACAAACATTTTCTGGATCAATATTGTAAATGTAATAATGTAAATTTATACCTGAGATCAAAAAGAGGGACATGTAAGGAGCAAAGAGAGACAGAGGGACTCGGGTCAAAAGTAGGGACTGTCCATCCAAAAGAGGGACACTTGGAAGGTCTGATAAGTCTGTTCCATACATCATGATGGGGTTGTATTTGCAACAAGTGCAATCCATTCTGCAAGTCCCATTCAGATGAAACGGACAGTCATAGAAATTATACAACACGTTTGTGAATTTACCCGAGCGAGTCTCCACCTTCCATTATTGTGTAGTTTTAGGTCTCACATTTCATGCTGATTAATTTCCTAAATTCCAAGTATCTGATACTGAGTTTTAAATCCAATGTATAATCATGGGGCTATTCATACCATGGACACTAATGACATACCTGGCTCCACTTTTCTTGTAGAATCCATAGGCTAATACCTACTACATGCTACGGCTGCTGTGTTTCTCTTCATCTCCCTTCCTTGGTCACGGGAAGCCAGTTTAGACTGCTGAACAGGTGGAGGCTCCAGAGGTCGGAAGCCCGCCTATCAGAAATTTAGGACTCATGTGTAAAACATGTCCTCTGTTGTGCAAACCAACTGCTTTAGGCCTCGTTCACATGTCCTTGTCCATTTGACATCCATGAAAAAATCAATCTCTGTTTCATCCTTGAAGATGTCTATGAAGGATCCATGATTGGTCCTCATGTCCGGTTTTTACCCTCCGTGTGCCATCTGTATTACACGGACACTGCCAGGCTTCTCCTATCAGTGGTCAGTGAAAAACAAACCAAATCCATGTTGTGAGGCTTGAATGAGAATGTTTGGTCCGCATAACGGACCGAAGCAGTATATGTCTCTGTGATTTTTTCACTGATCCACAGTCAGTAAAAAATGACTGATGTGTGAACAAAAACATCAAAATCAAAGGGTACGTGTTCTGCCCATGGAAGATGCGGATAGCAAACGTCAGTGCAAAACAGATGTGTGAACGAGGTCTTAGGCTGCCTTCGTGTTTTTCTGTGCACTTCTACATTTTCAGTAGTGTTTTTTTTTTTTTTTCATCAGCACTTTTTGGAGTTTTTTGTGTGGTAAAAACAAATGTTAGCTGAAGGTCTATAGGAAATATAAAACTTAGGGCAAGCGTCTTTTTTTTTTTTTTTTTGCTGGTATGCTGTTTTTTTCAGGAACTTTCACAGCACCTTCTCCATAGGGAAAAATGACCATGAAGAAAAGTCTAATGGTAAGGCACACGGTATACAAAACATTCCAGAAAAAACACACAACAAAAAGTGCAGGAGGCAAACAAAAAAAACCCCAATGCCTGTGGTTATTCTGTGTCAGCTTCATGTGTGTAAAGGAAATCTGTCACCGTGATTTTGGACTATTATTAGCAGTAAAGCTTCTTTCACAAGACGTATATTTTGCGGGCTCCGATCCACATATTTTGTGGATAGGATTGCGGACCCATTCATTCATAATGGGTCAACAAAAAATACTGAGAACATACTGTGTGCTGTCCGCATTCGTATGTCCATTCAGTAGCCCGCAAAAAAAAAAAAATAGAACATGTCATATTCTTGTCCATTTTGCGGACAAGGATAGGCATTGTACAATGGATCCGCCAAAAAAACGGATGCCATACGGACGTCATCCTTTTTTTTGCGGATCTGCAATTTGCGGACCGCAAAACACAACATTCGTATGAAGCCTAATACAGGAGTAGTGCTGTAGATCCACAGGAGTCCAGGTCACTATTTTTTTAATTTTACAACGCTGTCAGTGTTTAAGGCTACATTCACACGGCCACAGCGTGTTTTGCGGTCCGAAAATTGTGGATCCGCAAAACACTGATGTTGCCCGTGTGCGTTCTGCAATTTGCAGAACGGAACGGGCGGGCCATCATAGAAATGCCTATTCTGGTCTGCAAAAGGGACAAGAATAGGACATGTTCATTTTTTTTGCAGGGCCATAGAACGGAGCAATGAATACATCTTTTGCGGCCCTATTGAAGTAAATGGGTCCACATCCAGGCCGCAAAAAAATTAACTATGTTTTTAACTATGCTTTGAGACTGACAGCGGGGGAAACAGATCTGGTGACCTGGACTCCTTATTTGCGGTGCTATACATGTATTATACAGTAAAATAATAAATAAATAAACAAATAAATAAAACACTAATACAAGCTTTTGCATTTGTTTTTTACCACCTGCAGTTTTTGTCTGTTTCTTGTGCAATTTTTTCTGATATATTTTTTGTAAGCAATTTGTTTCCCCTGAAAGGAAGGTTATGTGAAAACACCTAAAAAACTGCCAAAGCTCCAGCATGCTGCATTTTGGGGAAAAAATCACCTAATAAACAAAAACATCAGTTGCAAAAGAAAAAACCCTTGCGTGTCCTGCATTTCATATTTCCCATAGACATTCATCTGACATCTGCTGCTGGCGTTTGTACAGCAAGAATGCGCCAAATAACAGCAAAAATGTCACTAAAAACACAAAAGTGCAGAAAAACACCAGCAAAAACATATATGTGAAAGCAGCCTGACTGACATGATAGCTAGCTAGATAGATATGAGATAGATAGATAGCTACATAGCTAGATAGATAGATGTTAGAAGGTAATACTATTAATATTTAGACGTATATTTCTTATACAATGTACATACTGTTACAATGTTGATATTCTCATACATTACTTACCACTGTCCTATGAAGTGAAGTCCCCCATAGTCCTCTACATCTACATATCTGACCTCCCATATGGTCTTCTGTAAATGTCTCAGGCTGTGCTCCTGATATGAATGCTTCACCCAGATGAATGTAATATCCTCTGAAGATAATGTCACCAGAGAGGGAAATAATAAAGATAAATCTATCACCTGGACACAGGGCAGAGCCTGGGAAATAGTGGCGCTAATAAGCGGAAACCTATTCATTGTCATTTGGAGATACAGGGGATATAGTGAGGGGAGAACGGGCCGTATGTACAAGAGGAAAAGAAGACTGTTCTATGTGGTGCTAATCCTAGGAGTGACTAGGAGCTGCCACCAGAGGTTCCACCGGAGATACCACCAGAGGTACCACCGGAGCTACCACCAGAGGTTCCACCAGAGATACCACCTGAGCTACCACCAGAGCTTCCAACTGAGCTACCACGGATCTGCCATACATGTGACTACTCGGTGCGGCTCCCCTGTGTCCTGCTTCATCTCACCCATAGTCCTGTCTCATGTCTATTCATTTCTAGGAATATCAATTTATATATCTATAATGTATTGATTTATTTATTCGTAACTCTATCTATCTATATGGTTATCTCCTTATCTTTCTGTTAACCTGACAACAGAACAGGAATCCTTCATAACATTTTCCTTTTGATGCTTTTTTTTAACCATAACATCTATCTATCTATCTATCTATCTATCTATCTATTTGCCATTCTCTATATATCATCTATCATGGATTTTTACTATCTATCTATTTGCCATTCTCTATATATCATCTATCATGGATTTTTACTATCTATCTATCTACATTCATTGCTTTATTTGATCATCTAAAAACCTACTTCTCAGTAAAACATTTCTTAATATTTATCACCCCCAATATTTCAATATCTAGTTACCTGTTTAATCCGTTTATCTATGTAAATGCATCTGATTCTAATCTATCTAATCTAATTATCTATTTATATAATCTATATTTTTATATATTATCTAAATGTATTTATCTCAGTATAACCAGTTGGGATCGAGCTATCTATCTATCTATCTCTCTCATATCTATCTTCAATCTTCAATCTATCTATCTATCTATCTATCTATCTATCTATCTATCTATCTATCTATCTATCTATCTATCCATCTATCTACCTATCTATCTCATGTATCTATCTCTCTGCCTGTCCTATGTGTGTATAAATTATTTGTATGTATATGTATATTTTGTATGTCTATACTGTACGGGTGCTTTTTGGTTATTTCTTTAGTTTGCTTATGAAATACACTCCTGCTCTACAAATGCTGAAGAAACGCATTTTTATCCAAATGTTCGTTTTCCTGTGTGTAAATAATATCAAAATAAATAAGTCAGTCTTAAACTGAGAATATCATTATTTGATATAATTTGTTTTTGAGTTGTAGATCTGTCCAATTATGTTATGTGTAGAAAAAATATTTATTAGATAGATATGAGATAGATACAAGATAGATAGATAGATAGATATATAGATATGAGATATATAGAAGATAGATAGATAATAGATAGATAGATAGATAGATAGATAGATAGATAGATAGATATGAGATATATAGAAGATAGATAGATAGATAGATAGATAGATAGATAGATAGATAGATAGATAGATAGATAGATAGATAGATAGATAGATAGATAGATAGAACAGAGATAGATACTCATTTTTCCATCTGTAAAATATAGAAAGTACTGACATGAAGGATACACACAGTAAAAATCCATTATGTATGATATATAGAGGATGGTAGATAGATAGATAGATAGATAGATAGATAGATAGATAGATAGATAGATAGATAGATAGATAGATAATAGTAAAAATCCATGGTAGAGGATATATAGAAAATGTCAAATAGAAAGAAAGAAAGACGGATAGAAGGATAGATATAGATAGATAGATAGATAGATAGATAGATAGATAGATAGATAGATAGATATTCGTTTTATTGTTTCCATCTGACATGGCACTGCCATGAAGGACACACTTCGCTCCCAGTGCACATACTGGTGCAGTGTGGTGGAGGAGCTGGGATCACCTGTATGGCTCCAGAGTCTATGTGTGGGTGAAGCAGGGCAGATAATTGCAGGCTGGCAGCATCTCCCCTCCTGGGGCTGTCTGCCCCCCTGTCCTGGCTGCATCATGTTTGCCCCCTGGTTTTTGGGTCTATTGACTGGAGCCCTTTGAACCTGTGATTGAGGGTAAAGTGCAGCAGGTTTGTCTTGGAAGGAGGAAGCTCTTAGACAATAAAGAGCTGAGCCTTCTCTGTGATCAGGTCGCTGCCCTCTCCTTATCTCACTTCACATGCAAATGGTGTCAAGGGGGGGCGCTATCTGCCCACTGACGTCACCTGCCAGAGGCTCTGCCATTACTAATACAGCCCTGTAAACAGTGTTTAATCATGTAAGTGGTGGCCAATGGAGTCACACATCCAGCAGGGCTGAGGGACCTTGTGAGCAGCTCCAGGAAGCAGAGTGCAGCAGGAGGAGGGCATGAGGGCAGTATGCAGCTAGCTGGCATCCACCTGCCACCATGTACGTGAGCTACCTTCTGGATAAGGACGTTGGCATGTACCCTGGATCTATGCGTGGCCACCCCGGGCTGCAAAACTACCCCACTGCCCCCCAGTATCCTGACTATGGGGGCTACCATGGACTGAGTTTAGAAAGTGCAGCTCCTTCTTCTGGATCATCCGCTTGGATCACACCCTATGGAGCCCCAAGGGAAGACTGGGGCCACACAGCCTACTCCACAGGACATACTCCTTTAAATCCCTCTCCAGGGGGTAGTTTGGGCTACAGTCCCGTTTCTGATTACCCAACTGGGCAAGTGCAGGGACCACCTTGTGTTGGGGTGCTGCCAGGAGGCCACCAACCTCCAATCTCTCCAGGGGTGACAGATGGGCACAGGAGACATTATGAGTGGATGAGAAAACCAACGACTCAGGGAAACACCGGTAAGAAGACATTTTATACCATATCAAGGAATGTGGGGTCAGAAATGTATGTATAGATATATCTATTACCACCTAAATCACCACTGCAATTCTTATAATCAGTCCCTGGTAAAGCTGGGTGACCGGCCACCATTAAGACTATCACAGGGTTTAGGTCTCAGCTCCCCTAGGGTCCTGAGCTACAAAAATCTGTCCCTGGGATCCGTGGGTGTATCGAAAGCCAGATTTGTCATGTAAAGCTGGGTGACAACCCACGTGGACATGAGATAATAGCTATATTAGTTGTCAGCTTTCCTATGCACAAGAAGCTAGTAAAGATATGAGGACATCTCAGGGGCTTGTAAGGAAAATTTGGATTTAGGGTGAAAAAGTTCCTTAAAGCAAGCCAAAGCCACCTTTGATTGCAGACTGTTTCCGGATATATTATAAGGCACTCACAGATCTTTATTACCAATTACTCTGCCATAAATCCTGGGCCCAGTCATTGACATTACTTTCCGTCTCAGGCTATGGCTTGTCTATAGGTGGAGGCTAGATCCAGGGATTTCCTCTCCTGTGATGGGGGTACCGGCTTTTGAGCAATGGTAGAAATTAATTTACTTATTGGGAAATGGGCAATGAATGTGGTGCCTTAATGTAAAGGGTAAAGTCCTTTTTTTGGGGGCATAGGTGACCTTATCGGAAGAGCCTATGGGAGGAATAGTCTCATTGTGCTCTATATAAATCCAGATACCTATAGGGAAGATAATGGCCCTGACTGCAGAGCAAAGGGAACCGATTTAAGGGGAACAGAGTAAATCATGGTATGGTGACCTGGCATGGACAAAATGGGAGTCATCTCATTAATGAATAGTGTATGGATAGATGTGCACTTCATAGTGTGGATCTAAAGGGCTAGGAATACACTGAAATCTATGGGTGTTATATGGAGAAGGATACATTACTTACAAAGTGAGGATAAGTATTAAGGTCTATGGACATGATATGGATATGATGGGTACTAAAGAATTTAAATCTATGGACATTATAAGGTAATCATGCATTTAAGCCTGTGGACGTTAAAAGGTTTAAAAAATAAAAAATAAATTGTATATATATATATATATATATATATATATATATATACAATATTATATGTATGGGCTTAAAGGTTTGTGAACAATAGAAGGTTTTAAACGATTAAGATAATAATAAAAATATATATATAAAAAAAAATATATATATATATATATATATATATATATATATATATAGATTACTTACAATGTTATATGTATGGGCTTAAAGGGTTAATAAAAGCTATGGACATTAAAGGTCAGGGGACCTGATATGTATATTAGGATATCAGATCAAAATGAATACATGGACATTATAGGTTCAGTATTGGGTTTATATGGATATTGGGTCTATTGGGTTTATATGTATATGAGAGCCTTAAAGTCTACTGACATGAACAGATTAGGTATATATAGTACAATCTATGGACATGATATGGATATGGGTTAGTAAAAGCTATGGACATTATATTAATAAAGGATCTACAGACACCATGAGGTCAGTATTAGACTATGGGGCTTATAAGGATATGAACGCCTTAAAGTCTATGGACATTATATGGATATGGATGTCAGGGCATTAAAGGGTTAATAAAAGCTATGGACAGGATAGGGTAAGTATTAGACTGTGGAGCTTATTTGGATATAAAAGCCTACACGTCTATGAACATTATATGGATATTCTGAATGCCTGGGTATTAAAGGGTTAGTAAAAGCTATGGAGGAGATGTCTCTGGACAGGATAGGGTCAGTATTGGATATGAACGCCTTGAAGTCTATGGGCCTGGTGCAGTGCTCCCCCCAGGGTCGTACAGCTTTGATGGTGGAGGTGAGGAGGGTGGTGGGGAGAGTTGAAGGGTCAGTGTAAAGTTGTCTTTTCTGATGTCCTCCCAATAGAGGCGACAAAGTCCGGCGCCCTGAGCCTTGTCATGTAAATGCCCCCTGTGAGCTGCAGACTGATGGCAGACAGGGACAGGGGGCAGCTCTGCCCTCACCCATCTGTCACTGGCACAGCTTTCAGATCCACCTGGATGAAGCCTTGTCCTTGTCACCGGAAAGAACAGGACACAGCAGTCAACACAGACTTGTACACAGAGCTGACACTCCCCAATGCGGGGGACATATGTATATAGAGAGGGAGAGAGAGACAGGTAGAGAGAGAGGGAGAAAGAGATGGGGGAGAGAGAGAGAGAGACACACACACACGCACAGGGAGAGAGAAAACTATTCTCTATCTAACTATTATCTATCATTTTCTATCTATCTATTATCGATCTAATATCTATGGAGATATCTATTTTCTATCTATCCACATATAGAAAAACTGAGAGAGAGAGAGAGAGAGAGAGAGAGAGAGAGAGAAGGGTATCATCTATCTATCTATGTAGCAGAGGACATATGGACAAAGTGGGAGAGAGAATTTAAATCTATTTATTATCTATAATTATCTATCCATTCCATACTATATGTATATACTCTGTAGAGGTGTATGGTGTATGATGTGCAGTGAGGGGGCAGTCCTGTCAGCTGCTGTATCAGGGTCTCCTGGTATCAGTCCATGTCATCTAGTAGAAGGTGTTTAGTGGCCTCCAGGCTATCTGGGATCAGGTAGATTTGGACAAGGCACTACAAAGACCCCCTGTGTAGATACAAGCAGGATGAGAGGGGACTAATGAATGGAGGACACAGCCTCACACAATACAGGACAAGGAGATCTTATCGCAGGACCTTTCACCGCCTGGACATTGTGTCTGAACGGGTCTGAACAAATGTCGGCCTGAGCTTTCATCCTGAGCCTCTCTAGATGTGACATCTGGATCTGAAGGTGGATGCTGGGGCCCCACAGACACAGCCAGCATGGCCTTTTATAGCCACATGTAGACTGAACTACAACTCTCAGCATGCACACGAGCTTTGGATAGTCGATTAATCTGGTAGCTTTCCAGTGACAGCACAAAGCTGCCATAGAAAACTGGGCGTTGTAGTCCAGATACATAGATACATAGACTATGGCTGCCCATCTGATGCAGGACTACAAGTCCCAGCATATGCAAGAGGCATCTGTAAAATAATAATAATAATAATAATAATAATAATAATAACAACATGTCCTGATACTCTAATGGATGCCATTGATTTGTAGTTCTACAAAACATGGGAAAGGGTAACTGGGAAGTCATTGCTCTAGAAACAAGGTCCGGTAGATGTGTAGAGGCAATATACTAAAATAATACCCTGGAAAATATCACAGAAGGCTGCTGAGACTTGTAGTTCTACAAGCAAATATAAAATAAGGAGCTGCAGATCCGCATCCAGATATTCAGTGTCACAGTGGACATGTCTATTCTACATACACAGACCATACAACACACGACACATGTAATACATACAGTACACATGACACATGTAATACATACAGTACAGCTCTGTATCCACATAGAAAGTTAATGTCCAGGGGGTCAGACCGGGGGAGACACAGGAGGAGCCCCCTGTGTGAGGGACTCAGTAAATCCCATTTATCAAGCTCTCAGCACACTGCTGGTGAGAGGTTTACTGGGTGTTAATGGTGCAGTTTACAGCAGCCATCATATTAACCGTGATTAGTGGTAATATGGGAGCCATTTATGTGGAGAGGCTCCAATCACTTCTGCTGAGGAATCAAGGGCAGCCATAGATCTACATGAAGAATTACAGATTAATGAAGGTGATTTCTGGCTGAGAGTGCGGGTTATTCCCTGGACTGGGAGGAGAAGCCCCAGCCATTCATAAAAGATAGAAGAGAAGAGCTTCTCATCCCGAGTTATCCGATATCACTAATCGTTTTAGTAATCAGAATATAACGAAACATGACCTCTACTTGTACTACATATTATTATTATCATAATTATTATTATTATTATTATTATTGCACTACTTCTGCTATATAGCTATACCACATAAAAATACAAATACTAATAATTATTATATTATTTTTATTATTAGTATTAGTAGTAGTATACTTCTATATAGCAATATTACATATTATTGTTATAATGCATAATATTATTATTATAATGATTATTACACTACTTCCACTAAATAGCTATAATAGCAAATAAAATACAAAATAATAATAATTATTATGATTATGCTATTATCATCATTATTATTATTAGTAGTAGTAGTAGTAGTATACGTCTACATAGTAATAATACATATAATTATTATTCTACTTCTATATAGTAATCATAATACATATTATTATTATTATTATTATTATTTAGTAGTAATAGTACAGGACTGCTGTATAATACTAATGATAATAACAATCATATATTAAATTATTGCAATAATATTTATATTTCTGTTATATTTTCTGTTTTTACACGTTATTGTACTATAATCCGTAGTAACTAATATTTTGTATCTGCACTATTTTCAGACATTATTTTTATCTACCTTCCACAGACTATAATTTATTTATTCATTGCATATTTATTTATTTATTTCATTTCATAAATTTATTTCTTTTTTTTATAATTTACAAGGCATGACTATTGACAGCAGACACTTCATTATAAAGCCGAATATATCAGCAGTAAACACTGAATTCTGTGTCTGCTCAGTCCAGTCCGGATTAGAATTAGTATTTGCAGCAAGTCCTGCGCCTTTAGCTGCTGCAGCCGACCCATTCTGGAAAACACAATCAACGAAAAAACGAAATTTATCTCACATAACTGATTACATTTGACTACTCTATCTACATGAAATATTAACTGTCATATATTCTAATAATGTGTTACATAAGTGGAATTTTGTTAATGCGATTTAGCGCTTTGCAATGTCCAAAGTATCTATCTAATATCTATCTATCTATCTATCTATCTATCTATCTATCTATCTATCTATCTATCTATCTTTTTATATCTACATGTGTGCTCTTGGTGGAGTCTATATAACTGGTTTTCCTTCTGAAGCAGGGGGTAAGACCAGGACCAAGGACAAGTACCGGGTGGTCTACACCGACCACCAGCGGCTGGAGCTGGAGAAGGAGTTCCACTACAGCAGGTACATCACCATCAGGAGGAAGGCAGAGCTGGCTGTCAGCCTGGGACTCTCTGAGCGGCAGGTATGTGACCATGACTGGGATTAATGTGCCTCTAACTGCCCTGATAAGCCGGAGACAGGGGCCCCATTATTAATGGGCCCAGTGTCAGGGAGAGGGGACATCAGATCTGCATCAATCACAGAGACCTGCCTGACCCACATAGCTGAAGACTGAGCAGTTAGGAGGGAAAGGAGCCACCTCTCTGCTGATATAGAAGAATAAATGAAAAATGAATATAAGTAAAATATTAGCTAAATATATAAATAGTTGATATGAAAGTTAGATAATGATAATCTCAGATATTTTAAATAGAAGAAAAATGTATATATATATATATATATATATATATATATATATATATATATATGTGTGTGTGTATTTCATATGAAAGTTAGTTGATAGAAAGATATATATGAGATATTGTACATAGAATAAAATAGATATTATATAAATATATAGATAGGTGATATAAAAATATAAAAATTTAGATGAAGATAGGTAGATAGATAAATATCCAATGAGCAAAAACGAGGCAGCACTGCAGATAAGGTGAAAGAGTGGTGGACTCACTATATTAACCCCATAATTAAAAGATAGACAGATATATGGATAGATAGATAGATAGATAGATAGATAGATAGATAAAAAAAAGAAAAAAGAGGCAGCACTCTCCAGTAAAAAAGTGAAAAAATGAAAGTCTTTATTTACCCATGTGGGATTGCGACGTTTGGACCCAGACTGAGCCTTTCTCAAGCTTTTTGAGCTTTGGCTTTTTTGAGCCTTTCTTGGCTTGAGAAAGGCTCAGTCTGGGCCAAAACGTCGCAATCCCACATGGGTAAATAAAGACTTTCATTTTTTCACTTTTTTACTGGAGAGTGCTGCCTCTTTTTTCTTTTTTCATATGCTGGGACCTTGGTCTGGTCTGTTTGGCGTGCACCTCGTTTTTCCTTATTCAGTGCTGCTGAGACTTGTTTTTTGCTAGATAGATAGATAGATAGATAGATAGATAGATAGATATGAGATGGATGATGCATAGATAGATAGATCAATGGATAAATGATAGACAGGAGATAGTTATATTAGATATAAACTAAATAGATGTGGTATAATTATATAGATATTAGATAAATATGTAGATATACGAAAAGAAAGATAATGATAAATCGATAATTGTGAATTTATGGAATAAAAACAGGCTACAAACCCACTACAAATCCATCAGTGTAAACATTCTTCTGTATTTCTACCTATGGAATTTTTTGGATTTTGTGGCTTTTTGGCTTTAAATTTGTGTTGTACTTAAATTCAAATAGCATCAATGCCTGCAAAGAAATTCTGCATCCAAAATCCAGATCTCATATACAGAACTCAGTATAAAGAATTTCTGCAGCAGAAAAATTACACACAGAAAAATGACTTAATGAGTTGCAGATTGTTTTCCGCTGAGGATTTCAGTAAATTTGTGGAAATTTGCTCCACATCTGCAGCCACCTTTTAAGCTATGTTCACATGGCAGATTATAAATCCGTAATATATTTTCTGCACCAGATATCAGAGGCTGACCTTGAGATTAGTGTTGCAGTTGGCACTTCTGCAGATCCGAACCAAGTTTAATCTTATTGCCATTCAGTGTGGGACTAATCCTCATATTCTGCCAGAAATAAGTGACACGACAGTTGTCAGATGGAAATTGTCATATGTGTGTGAATGGAGTTGTGAAAACCCAGTTCACATGAATAGTACATGGACGGCATGTGGATTTCATACAGATTTCATTGCAGAATACGGTGCAACAATTACCTTGTGTGAACATACCCTGTTGCTATTGCAATGGGGGTGTCTGCCAAAAAAAAAGAAAGCAGGTTGGGATTTTAGGTCTTAGTATTCACACTAAGGGTAGCCTGTGCCGCAAGTCTAGGCTATCCTACATGTACTTCATTTTTGTGTATTGTACATGTGTCACAGTATTGCAGTTTATTTAATTTATTTTACGCACTTATATAGCGCTGACATATTCCACAGCGCATCCTTTGCTGTCTCCAATGGGGCTCACAATCTAAGTTCCCTATCAGTATGTCTTTGGAGTGTGGGAGGAAACCTGGAGTACCCAGTTCCTGGCAATGCCTGCTTTAAGAAATAAAAAGTGACTAAATATGTCACATTTTGTTACACTATTGTACCATTTTTCTAGTATGGCGAGTTTCCGAAATGAGTTTAATTTTCTTTTCATTATATGTGCAACACCTACCTATAGTATACATACCTGCCTACTTAAGCGTGAAAACAGTGATAGCAAGCCCCACTGTTCTACGTTCATTTTATGGTATGGTAGTAGCTGACAATTTATGGTATTTTTTTTAAATAAATTAAAACATAGACCTGTTAAATAAAAAAATCCATAAATAATATTTCTCTATTCACTCCTTTTTTCATTATGATTTTAGAGCAGATTGAACTTTTTTTTATTGCAGTAGACAGTTGTGGCTTTTTGGACAGATTTCCCATATTAACCATAATGTTTCAAAATCTACAACTGGAAAATAAATTTAAAAAAAATATGAACATATGGTAACATGTGTAACGTTATTAGAACTGGTGCTTTAAATTAAAATTTGAATTAAGATTGCACCAAGAGATGGAGAGCCTACAGCAGGGATCAGCAACCTCCAGCACCCCAGCTGTTGTGAAACTACAACTCCCAGCATGCATACCTACTCTGCTATTCTCTGAACTCCCATAGAAATGAAGGGAGCAGGCTGGGAATTGTGGTTTCACAGCAGCTAGAATGCCGAAGGTTGCTGATCCGTGTCCTACAGTGAAAAAAGTGCAGATAACAGTTACATAGAAATATTGAAAAAGTCCACAAAGTTTTCCAGGAACACAATTAGTAGTAAAATTGGAGTTTTTTTAAGCACTTTAAACCACATATACAGCAGTTCCCACGATTCAGGTCTTAAACTTGGAATTCTGACTAAGGGTCCAGACTAAGGCCCGAAATGCGTCATCGCCTGCTGTATGCCATTATAAAGGGGTTCAAATAAACCCCCGATTTTATTACAAGTGGTGCTGGAAAATTTCTTGGACTATTTCTAGATTGGCGCTCTTGCAGACTAGATGCACAAAGTCAATGAGTGTGAGATTCCTGTGTCCTTATACTGGACTATCTCTCTCAGCTGTTGGACCTCTCTGTAAGAGTACGGCCACAAGTCAGGTCACCTGATGCAGTTTTTTAAAGCCCAGATCTAGAGTGAATTCAAAAAAGAGAAGTCCTATCTGTCCTTTATACTTTGTATCCTTTTATGATCCACTCCTGATTATGGCTTTCCAAACTTCATCAGGAAGCCTGACCATGTGGTCGTACCTAAACATGCATGGTTGACTTGGCTGATCATCCATGTTGATTCTGTAAGGCAAAGGAAGACAAGTCACTGTCAGACACTTCTGAGAGCAACTTATCTCCTGGCAGGACGAATGATTGGCCATGTTCAAATGCAACATTCCTGCCACCAGAGTCAGTCTGACCGAAGAGTCACTTGGAGGCGACATGGCCGAGTTTCCTGATGCAGCTTTGGAAGCCAAAATCAGGAGTGAATTCCAAAAGGAGGAGAAGTCCTATCTGTCCTTTATACTTTATCTTCTTTTATGATCCACTTCTGATTTTGGCTTCCAAAATTGCATCAGGAAACTTGACCGTGTGGCCTCCAAGTGACTCTGCAGTCAGACCCTGTGGCGGTACCATAACATACCATACAGTGCAGTGAATCTAAAATGTTTCTCACTTGCAGGTAAAGATCTGGTTCCAGAACAGAAGAGCCAAAGAAAGAAAAATCAACAAGAAACGGATTCAGCAAACTCAGAACGGGCAGAATGATCAAGACCCTCTAAGCCCAGCGCCTTCTTTGAATCATATGATGCCCATGTCTGGCACTAACGTGGGCACACTGACAAATGCTGTTGTTCCGTGAAACTGACACTTCTAACTTTCTAACTATGAAGCCAAAGCCCATCACTCACCTCTCTCTGGACTGGTAGCCTTTGCTAAAGAAATTGAGAGCGTGCCAACTGACCATAGGTGGCGCTGTGAAGGATAGACTGATTATAGGGCACCCTTACGGGAGACTATAGGAGCACTGTGCGGATGTCCAAGGCAACCCTTACGGGAGACTGATGGAGCACTGTGTGCACGTCCACAGCATCCAGTGTCTCCGACAAAATCTTCTTTAAGGAATCGTTCTTCTAAGACTATGAAGGTTTGGGACACTTGAAATTCTAAGGTTAATTTTAATATATGGTATGAAAAATAATAATTAAAAAAAGACTTTCACTCGACTCTTCTCAGGGACGTTATAATGCATCTCTCTGCAAGAAGGAAAATGTTTACTGGCCGGGTCAGCTCAGGGACGTTCTGTAAATGTGGACGCTTGTGCTTATGTGAACCCCATGATTGCAAGCACTGAAGGGGGAAAATTAGGAAAAGGTTTACAAACCGGGGATGAGGGATCTATAACTTTTTGGGATCATTTTTTTTTGGCAGGGCGGGGTCAATCTTATGATGACAAGAATAGCGGTGATTGAAAATTTGACATGAAAGGCTGGTCTTTACTTGCTGGAGTACACACACACACTTAGGCACCTTAGGCTATGCCCAATCGTCCTCTAGGCCAAACTCATTTTACATGTTCAGCTTTTTCACAAATTAGAACAGCTTATATTATCCGTACGCTTCCAGGATCAGCACCATACCTGTCTGCGGTTGTGTCTGGTATTGCAGCTCAGGTCCTCTGAAGTTCATGGAACTAAGAGGTGTTTTCTGGAAGTTTGATATTGATGGCCTATCCTCAGGACAAGTCAAGAAATCTAATCGGTGGAGGTCCAACCCTCAGCACCCCCGATGATGAGCTGTCTGGCGAGTGCTGCTGCCTCTTCCTAGGCCAGTGACGTCACATTCAAGTGAATGGGCCTGTGGCTGGTGTGCTGCAAGGAGACCACAGCTTACCGGAGCAAGCTTGCTGGGATTCAGACCCTTACCGATAAGATATCGATGACCTGTTTTGAGGATGGGCTATCAATATGGAAGTCCAAGAACCCTGAGTATCGAACCTCTTCAGCTGTCCTATGGCACATAACCCATAAAGGGATGTCAGACTGTTTTTGGAAGAAATCAGCCATGTTTTCTAGATCTGTTCAACCCAGCCACTTATATGTCTATTTAGTACATGACAATCCATGGTAAATAATATATATTTTGTCAATTTCACAGCACATTTTTCTAACATACAGGTTGCGATTGTTTACCTCCTGCATAGAAGGATCTTCTGCTGAATCCAGCCCTGACGATACATTTTATGACTTGTTTTGTACAATGTCCCTGCTAATTGTTGACATGACTATAATTTTACAGCTTTTTGTATTTTAAATTATTTTGAAGTTATTTCAGGGAAGATGATGTAATAAAGCATTTTTCTGACAAGCGACATTTGTTTTCATGCATACATTAGCCCCTAGAGGCGTCTTCTGGTGTTACAGTTATTCTGCTGATGAAATGTGTGTTGGACTCATTTAAAGGGGCTGTCCAGTATTACAAAAACATGAATGCTTTCTTCCAGATGCCACTCATGTCCATGGGTTGTCACTTGTCTTGCAACTCATTAATGTAAATGTGGCTCAGCTGCAATACAACACACAACCTTTTGACAGGGGTGGCACTGTTTTTGGTAGAAAACGTTCATATTTTTCTAATCCTGTACAAGTCCTTTAAGGTATATCCAAAGGCAATGGTGGACACAGACTGCAAGGGGCACATTTTCAGGAACAGTATATGGGCCCCTTGCTCTTCAATATCTCATGGAAGCCCCCTGTTTCTAATTATCCCCTAGTCGTTGTAAGCATTTGCTTAAAGGGGTTCTCTAAGTTATATTTATTGATGACCTATCCTCAGGATAGGTCATCAATATCAGATCGTCGGGGGTCCGATACCCGGCACCCCCGACGATCAGCTGTTTGAAGAGGAGGCGCGTGCCGTACAAGCACTGCCTCCCCTTCATTGTTTAAATCCTAGCCGTAACATGGGTAGCGGTGAGTAGGTGTAATTACACCTAACCGCCCCATTCATTTCAATGGGAAGGCTAGTTCCCATAGACCATAAACAATGAAGAGGAGGCAGCGCTGGCACGATGCACGCCGCCTCTTCAAACAGCTGATCGGCGGGTGTGCCAGGTGTCGGACTCCCGCTGATCTGATATTGATGACCTATCCTCAGGATAGGTCATCAATAAATATTACTTGGGGAACCCCTTTAAGCTGTATTTACATGAGCCAATAATGGTACAGATTATCAGGATAATCTGCCCATGTAAATGAGCCAGCGGTCACCCGATCAACGAGCAAAACGCTCGATCATCAAATGATCCTGTCACTCATGCAAGCACTCCAATTATCGTTTCTGGGCAGCAGATTGTCCCGTGTAAACAGTGATCTGCTATTCAGAAACCATGATTCTGTATGAGGACAAGGGATTGCAATACCGATCCCTCATCCTCATACAGTGAAAAAGATCTCTGCATGTAAATACAGCGGTCTCCCCCACTGCGTTTCGCCCCGTGTAAATCCACCTTAAGGCCCCTATATGCAATATAGTTTACGAACAGAATCTGGCTGTGGGCCTGCTTAGGGCCTGTGCACAAGACAATGACCAGGAACAAGCCATTCATTCTGGCTAACCTTGAGAAAATCTGTCAGATAATCTGTTGATGTAATACAGCCCTAAGCCAGGGGCATAACTACCATAGCGGCAGACCATGCGACTGCTATGGGGCCTAGGGCAAGAGGGGGCCCAGTCTTAGTTGAGATCATCTCCTCTTCTACTGGAGGTGAAAACTTGGTCAGGACTCTCTACCCTCTAAAGGAACAACTTTTAGCAAATGAAGCAGTGGAAAAATGGCCCAAGGGTCATTGAAAAAGGTTTGGGCAGAAACCCTTCTGTCCTGTGTGGGGGGGCTGGTTTGATCCTTGCTATGGGGCCCTTACTTCTCTATGTAGGCCACTTCCTTAAGCCATGCAGCAATCATGCCTTCTGTATGGGGATAAACAATCACAGTAGCGATCATTCATTCCTATATTGATTCATTGTTTGTGGGCAGCACAAATCTGTTTACACAGGGCAATGTGCTGCCAATGAACGATGCTTTTAGGTGCCACAGGAAAGATGTGATCACCTGACAAATTAACTTCCCCAATAATTGTCCAGATCCTCAGCCCATGCAGAACGGCCCTTAGTGATCACTGTGAATGAATAATAATGTTGATCACAGGGAGATCATGGAAAGGAGGAAAACACACAGACCCAGAGTTAGAATGGAATTATAGAAGAAGATTAAAGAAGGGAGAAATTGCTTCATCAAAAAAACCTGTAACGGACACAGAAAGAAAATGATTTCATGTGCATCAGCCCTTAAGAGCCAGCTGTTCCGTTCTACAAAATACGGAATGCACATCCATATCTTGTGGACCGCAAAATAAATATGGTCATGTGCATGAGCCCTAATCCTTAGAAAGGCTACTTTTTATGCAAATAAGGTTTTCAGTGCACCATCAAAGGGGTCACATCACTTGATGCACCTGGCTTCCCCTGCATCATCGCTAGCGGTTCTGAAACCTCAGGGGCCGTCAATCAAACAAGAAGCAAAGTGCTGGGTGGCATTACTGGTGGAACGATGGTGCACCAGATGAATCAGCCCTGCCTACAGTGTACAGAAAACCTTATTAAAAATAAAAAGAAACATTTCTCAGGATTAGAGAACCGGATTTTCACAAGAAAGGTATAGTTCAGGGAACTGATTCTAGATGGCGGTCTGCTTACTTTGAACCTGATTTTGGAGGTGTCAGATACTTTAATAGTTATACTTTGGGCAGTGGCGTACATAGAGAAGTAAGGGCCCCATAGCAAGGATCAAACCGGGTCCCCACACAGGACAGAAGGGTTTCTGCCTAAACCCCTTTCAATGACCCTTGGGCCATTTTTCCACTGCCTCATTTGCTAAAGGTTGTTCCTTTAGAGGGTAGAGTTCTGACCAAGTTTTCAGCTCCAGTAGAAGAGGACATAATCCCAACTAAGACTGGGCCCCCTCTTGCCCTGGGCCCCATAGCAGTCACATGGTCTGCTGCTATGGTAGTTACGCCCCTGACTTTGTGGAAGAAAACACAAATATTCTGAGTGTATCATAAAATAGACATGGACACAGTAAAGCAGATTTGTTGTGGTTGTAACATACATAGGAGCACGGCCTGTTCACGTGAACTTGTGTAGTTGGGGATTATAAATGATAAGCCATTGACAAGGTTCATACCTGGTTCATACCTTTTCCAGTAACGTAACAATACTTTATTATAGGTGTGAAATTAGTGCTATAAAATTGTGTTGTAGACTCATACTACATACCTCCCAGCGGTTGTTTGGTTGGGTGGTCTACCCCAAAGGCCTCTATAAGAAGCTCATGGTAAGGCCGGCCACAGACAAGGAGGAACTTACCACAGAGGCAGCCATTTGTCCTATAATTGGGCATGAATATATGGCTCTGGTTAACGCATTTCAGTTGGTCTGGCAGCTCCTATTGACTGGTGCCAGTCTACCTTAGTGTAATTTGAGAGGGAGAAAGAAAGTTATAAGAAGAAAAGAGGAATAAATGTGTTGTGGACAGGTTTGGGGTGGTCACAACACAACCCTGGGTCTCCCGGACACCGTTGAGGTCTCACGTGTTGATTCTCTCCGGGAGGAATGGTAAGATGTGTTGGACCCCAATGGGAAATGAGTCCAGAGAGTTACAGTTTGCATTTAACCGGTGTGCTTCTTTACTGAAGAAACTCAAGTGCAGTGCAATACAGGTAATGCACTGATCTGGCTTTTCCAGTCTTCTCCCTGGCAGAAGAAGGTTTCATGCTCAGGAAAGGCCAGAGCTACCTGTCCCTCGCTCTCTCAGAAGGCTGGTACCCTGGACAAAGGGCTGGTGGCCCAGGATCTGTGGCTCAGTCATTTGGCTGTTCTTTGGTCAAAGGGCTGGTAACCAGGGGCGTAGCTAAAGGCTCATGGGCCCTGGTGCAAGAGTTCAGCTTGGGCCCCCCTTCCCTCAGTACTTATGTGTCTTCTTATGCAGCACAAGGGTCTTTGGGCCCCCTCAGGCTCCTGGGCCCGGTAGTGACTGCTACCTCTGCACCCCCTATAGCTACGCCCCTGCTGGTAACCCAGAATCTGTGGCAGAGTATTCTCATCTCAGCATCTTCTTCTGGTCACTTGTGCAGTCTTGCAGAGTCTCTCCTACTAAACCCTGGTTCCTATCTGCAGACAACTAGGGGCTCTGACTACTCTTCTTATATACACTTTCTAACTGAACTAGATCCTTCTAATGGGAGGGGTAGAGTGGAGAACCCCAGCATAAACAGACAAATACTACAATTTCAGTTTGTCATAGACTTGTACAGAGTTTCAACAAGTCTTCAGACATAAACAACAGAACTAAAACAGACAGTCAAAAGCTCAGTGTGTTTGGGTTTTCTCCCTCCAAAATGTGCATAGTACCATATATTAATTATGGTAGATTTGTAACTTCTCAGTGCATAGATAGAAAAGCTCAAAGTTGTAGTCAATGGCTTTATGTAGCAGTAATAAGGACAACTGTCCACAAACGTCCATAGTTCAAAATAGCCTTGCTCTAGGGCACTACAAATGCAAACTTATATGGCAGCCAGGACATAGGGACAGGCATATACACTATTAAACTTACTTTCCTTATGGAATGCCTCATTGGCCACTGGGTAACCAAGAGGTTGATAAAGACTGGCTGTGGATTTCAGGGTATGTTCACATGGTGCAGTTGTGCTCTGGTCTTACTACATCTGTGCTAGTTGTAGAACTGCGGCACAACGTGGTTTTTGCCATACAGTTCTCAGCCATGCAGCAAAAACTAAGGCACAATTACACTGAGTAAACCCTAACAATTAGTTCATGTAGAAAATTGGTGGAATCCCCCCCCCCCCCAGCATATACAATGTGCAATCTTGCCTATATGGTTGTTCAAATAGCCATTTGATCAGTCACACAGCAAAAAAAAGAAAAAGTGTCACCTGACATCAGGTTAGTAAAGTCATTCACCACTGGAGTAGTTCCACCTGTGAACCAGAAGAAATATTCATTCCCGCGATGTTTTGGGACTACTCCGATAGCAAGTGATTTTACAGTAGTGAAGGCTAAAGGATGCGGCTTCTACAAACTCATGCTGCAGTTGACGGCCACAGTGGTGTGTATGGCCTGGCCACATGAGACCAGTGGGACCAGGTGGTCGCACCCAGAGACTTTCATTGTATGGACGTTAAGAAGCTTTTTAAGGTGGACCTTTGTGCTTCATATTACTCTACCTGCTCCATTAGTGCTTTTTCCTCCATCTTATCCATTCACTTCTTGGGTGTGTATAGTCCTCTCATTTATCAGTGTACCATTCTCTAGCTTTTAGAAAGAAGCTTATAAGGCAGCGATCGAGGGTTCCCATTTAATGAAACTGAACAGACCATATTGGTTAAATGGAAGGTTTTACATTTTTTCACTCAACAATGCACAGAAACTTAATGGTTGCAGTTCACTGTAGGTATTATACTTGTTGATTAATATTCACCCCAGGTGTTGCAGAGTGCTTGAAGGTCCTAGATTATAATTAAACTATTGAGACTGTACTGTTCTGTGGGTCTTTATTGTTAATGACGGCATGGTATTGAAGGTGCCACATGGGCCATTAACAATACAGACCCCCTGAACAGTGCAGTCTCATTAGTGCAATACAACAGCTCCACAACTGCTCCGTGTGGTTGTACCATAAATTGAACAGGACCGCAAACAATTGGGTCAGGGGCGAGGCTATAGGGGAAGCGGCCCACCCAGGAGGAGGACTAAAAGATTTTATTGTCAGGGCCCCCCTCAAATGTATTATAAAATGACATTATATATGGAGACACTGTAGGAAATGGATGGAGCGGCTGCTGGGCCTCGTCTGAGACAGCCATTTTGAATAGCCACAGGAGTGGGGCTTGCACAGGAGGACGGAGTTGAGAGGAAGTTGCTGGGGGGAGGGCATTAAAAAATTTGCCGTGGGGCCCAGTCATTTCTAGTTACACCACTGAATTGGGTTACAACTTTAAACTCAACTCCAGACAGACCTCAGGACAGAGTTGCCTTCACACTGTTCTCAGGAACTGCTAGTCCTGACCCTACTTCAGAGAGCCCTTTCTTAACCAACTCTTTCTACAACTCCTACTAAGTCCATTACACGACACAATGGAACCAACCAAGTTAAACCACACGCCTAAGAGCAGCCAATCTGTACCAAAACACTGCTCACCAACCCCTCATAGGATGACATATTATACAGTCCCTCCAAGACCCAACTATAGCCTTACCTAAAGTTGAGTGTAGCACCTCCCATCCTACCTTGGCTCCACTCCAGGCTGACGTCTTTCGACAGCCCAGCAGACTCTTCCAGAACTGATTCCTGTCCTAGCCATGTCCCTTCCATAGGCTAGACTTTCCAAACTCCATACTCTAAAAAAGCAATTATTCCCTGTCTGCTTCCCAGTAACATTCTCCAGGTCTTCCTAGGTGACACCTCTCACCTTTTGGTCACCTAAGAGGTTGCCAATTGAACCACTGTGCAGGTCACACACTCCAGCCTTTAGTTCACCACTGTTCTGGCCTCAGCTCACCAAAATTCCACGAATGGACAGGCTTATTATATTGGTATAATACATAGAAGGCAATAACAACCAAACAGTCCTTCCATCAAAACATATAAAAGCAGGTTAAAACTCCCATACAAGAGAACTTTGTAAAGAAATCTTCCCCTGGTTGCTCAGGTCAATATCACACAGGATAATCTTTCAACTAGCCAGCTAAAAGTGAGCCTGGAACATGTAGTCCTCTGGCTCCTCCCCGCAGCTGCAGGCCTGTATCAGGCGGATCATTGATCCCTTTCCTTAGAAGCTGCTGTTGTTGCAACGTGTTGCTGTGTAACTAACGACTGTCAATAAACTGCTTGGAGGCAATGTGGAGGCACATTCTGTTTGCATAGTGCTTAGAGGTTCAAAAGTCAGCATTGTTCCACTGCAACGGATTACACGACCAGCCACCTCAGCAAAATAAAGTGCTGGCTACTTGAGAACGTCATCATATCGCACGTGGGAGCTGGACTGTGTTACTGCATTGGATTAGACACACTTCTAATGGAAATGGCTACTATGGGCACAGCGCTACGAGCAGGGGTGGGATTCAGATTTTTAACAACAGGTTCCCTACTCAACGGCGGGCACACGGCATCAGGACATATGTTTACATACACATTACATATACGCAACACACATACACATAAATACACCATATACATGGTACACATACGTAAATGCACCATATATATAACCACCCAACTTTTAAAAAGCCTAAGGAGCTAAACTATGGAATGGAAGGGCTCATCTCCAGCTGCCAGCCAGATCTGTCATTTTAACAACCTGATCTGGAGAACCTGAGGGAACTGGCTGAATCCCATGCCTGGAGTCATAACACCATTTTATTTCTAATGATAATTTACTTACTGCAAATAATTGGATGGAAGTTTTTTTTGGGGAGATCATTGTTGATGGCCTATCTTCAGGATCAGCAGAGGTCAATGTTTGGCTCCCCCACTGAACAGCTGTTTGAAGAGGCCTTGGCACTCTTGTGAGCACAACGGCCTTCCCACAGCTCACCAAACACAGTACCGTACAGTATATAGTGGTTGTGCTTGGTATTGTAGCCCAGGCACATTCACTTGAAAAGGACAGAGGTGCAAAAAAGCCATGTGACCGATGAACCTGACGTCACTGGCTTAGGAACAAGCCATGGCCTCTTCAAACATTTGATCGGAGATGGTGCCGACAGCAATCAGATATTGATAACCTATGCTGAGGGTAGACCATCAATATTGAGCTCACAAAAAAACCCTTAAAGAGGTACTCCAGGATTTTACTATTGATGGCCTATCTTGAGGATAGGTCATTAATATGTGACTGGAGGTCTGACACCCTGTCTGCACCCCCACCGATGAGCTGTTCCTCAGTAGCTCCCATGCTGGAAGTTAACACCAAAACTTCACCATTTGTAGTGGATGGAGCTGGTCAGTATTGCTCCAGCTCATGTCAATGGGAGCAGCATTGCTTTAACCAGATCCATCCACTACAAAGTGGATAAAGGTATGTAGTTCTGGCTGATCGGTGCGAGTGCTGGGTGTTGGATGCCTGCTGATCAGATATTGATGGCTGTATAGAGGTCTCTGTACAGCCCAACTCAAGTTTTGCCCTATCTACTGGTGGGAGTTCAACCATCCCCCTCAGCTGTGGCTCTTAGGGCTGGGATGATCCCCCTATATGGGGATCTAGGTCTTCCTTTCTGGCCAGAATGGCCCACCACATTATCCTTCAAGTGGCCCAGACTCTGACAAATAATACATCCTCAATACAACAGGGCCTCTAAGGTCTAACAAAAATGTGTTCAGTTTGAAGCTGACCTTAGAGCCAATCACTTCCACTAGTGTCTATTTATTTATTGCTGACATATTCCACAGACATTAGCATTGAGCTGTCCCCAATGGGGATCACAATCTAAGTTCCCTGTCAGGATGTCTTTGGAGTGTGGGAGGAAACCCACACAAACTCCACACAGAAATGGAAATTCTTGGTCAGATTTGAACCCAGGATCCCAGCACTGCAAGGCACCAGTGCTAACCACTGAGCCACCTTGCTGTCTATTTCTTACACAATGAAATTAAAAGTGCACAAGCACATGTTCTGTATAGATTGATGGTGGACCCTTTCAACATTCACTCTAGTGGGCCCAAGGAACGCCAATCAAACACTGAATGGGGATCCCAGTGGTCAGACCCCCACCATACTATCTAGTGCATAGGTGATAAATACAGCAGAAAGGAATCACCCTTTAAGTATGCCCTAACTACTGTCTGTGTAAACCAATACATAATAGTTAAAAAGTAAAGATTGCAGTAAGCAAAAGTAAAACAAACACACACAAACATGGGCGGACTGGCCATAGACCCTACAAGGAAATTTCCCTGAGGACCGCCCAAGCCCTCTTTTTGACCACCATCCTGGTACCTAAAGATCTAAGGCTCCCAATATTAATTAATGTAAGAGCTTCAGGCATTTATGCACCTGATCAGCAGCCACTGGTGCCCTCCTGAACTCAACTGTATTGCCGTCCTCTGGACGATGATACAGTTTCATACTGTGGCGTGGATGACAGTATTTTGTGCTGTATTGTGGCATTTGGTTCTGCTGGGGCGGTATTTTATTCTGCAGTACGGTATTGCTGACCCTGCCTATTTTAGTTGTCCCGCCTTGGTCAATTTAGACCCACCTACTACCTGGGGGACACTTTAAGTTCCCAGTCTGCCCATGAACACAAAATATGTTTATTAAACATGCATTACAATTAGTGATGAGCGAGCATGCTCGGCCGAATACGATATTCGGCCGAGCATGGTGGTGCTCGGGACCACGCGGTGTTCAGCCGAACACCGCGTGTGCTCGAGCGCCATGCTCGAGTCCCCTCCCTGCACGTTAATTAGCCAATTAGCGTGCGGGGAGGTACTGGCATTGGCTGGCCGGGAACTCGTCATCGGGTGCTATATAGCACCCGGTGACGTGACTCGGCTCAGTCTGAGTCAGGGAGAGCTGCTGCAAGGAGGGACAGATAGTGTAGGGATAGAAATTGGCTAGGCAGGGCTAGTTTTTTGTTGAAAAGACCCAAAAGCCCTTTTAAAGGGCTATTATATCTGGCTGCAATATATTTTTTTGGGGGGTTCAAAAATTGCGCAAGGTTGCCTGACCTAAACACCACCTGCGCAGCATGTGCATTATAACGTTTCTGTATTCTATATACCTGACATCCGGTGTCATTTTTTCTGCAGCTAATCAAGGCGACACTACCTGCGCTGCGTTTGCTGTATAACGTTTGCACAAGGAGGGACAGATAGTGTAGAGATAGGATTTGGCTAGGCAGGGCTAGTTGTTCTGTTTAAAAAACACAAAAGTCCTTTTAAGGACTATTGTTATATCTGGCTGCAATATTTTTTTTCATGGGGGGCAAAATTAGCGTAAGTTTGCCTGACCTAAACACCACCTGCGCAGTGTGGGCATTATAACGTTTCTGTATCCTAGATACCTAGATTACCGGTGTAATTTTTTTCTGCCGCTAATCAAGGCGACATTACCTGTGTTGCATGTGCATTATAACGTTTCTGTATCCAATATACCTGACATCCGGTGTCATTTTTTTCTGCCGCTTATCAAGGCGACATTACCTGTGTTGCGTGTGCATTATAACGTTTCTGTATCCTATATACCTGACATCCGGTGTTATTTTTTCTGCCGCTAATCAAGACGACATTACCTGTGTTGCGCGTGCTTCATAACGATTCTGTATCCTATATACCTGACATCTGGTGTCATTTTTTCTGCCGCTAATCAAGGCGACATCTTTTGGGTTTTGGAGGGTATTATTGTCCTTCCGTAAAAGTGACGTAATACTCGGACAACATAGTTCCCAGCAGCGACTTTGGAGTCCAAGATACATCCAGACATCCTCCCCATGCTGTTCCCAAACCATTTCAGTGGTGTTTCTACCATTTTCTCACCTTTTCCTATGAACCAGACACCCTTCCCTCTTCAGAGCAGGGGGTGCCTGGTTTAGTGCTCAGGTTCTCCCATTGACTTCCATTGTGCTCGGGTGCTTGGCCGAGCACTCGAGCACCACCTGGTGTTTGACCAGAGCACCCGAGCACTACGGTGCTCGATCAACACTAATTACAATATAATAAATAATACCGCCATATTTACTACTCTCATCAGCGGAACAACAATACATGTACAACACACAGAAACAAATGCAGGAAGGATTTTTTTACAACCAGGGGACATTTATCAAACCTGGTGTAAAGTACAACTGGCTTAGTTTCCCATTGCAACCAATCAGATTTTACCTTTCATTTTTCAGAGCTCCTTTGGAAAATGAAAGGTGGAATCTGATTGGTTGCTGGTGTTTTCCTTTGCACCACTTTTGATAAATCTCCCCAGTGTTCAGTTCGCTTTCCTTGGGAAACTTTTTCCAAGAGGTCTATAGCAGGATCCAGTCTTGTTGGCAAGAAATGAAGGAACCCTAAAATGACACAGCGCAAGGCATGATGTAGAGGTGTACATAATTAGAGATGAGCGAAGTATTCAAAAATTCCATTTGCCTGCTTTGCAGAATTTTACAAAAAAATTTGCTTCATGACGAAGTAAGCACATTTCTTTGTAAGCAGTGGGTGCAATGACAGAGAGCTGTGATTGTGCCACTCCCCGTCATTGCACCCCTCAGATACCGCGTTCATAGCTGATCTCAGCTTCTCATAGGGTATATGCACATAATCGTATTTTCTTTCCATGTCTGTTCCATTTTTTTTGCGGACCGTATGCAAAACCATTCATTTCAGTGGGTCCACAAGAAAAACCCAGAAGTCACCCCGTGTGCATTCCATTTCCGTATATCCGTATTTCTTTACACAAAAAAATAGAACATGTCCTATTATTGTCCTCATTACGGACAAGGATAGGACTGTTCTATTAGGGGGCAGCTGTTCCGTTCTGCAAAATACGGAATGCACACGGATGTCATCCTTATTTTTTGCGGATCCGTTTTTTTGTAGACCGTAAAATACATACGGTCATTTGCATGATCCCTAATAGTGTAAAATAAAAATGTATAAACTTATACTTACCTTCTCCATTTGCTCGCGAATTTCCTCATGCTTCGTGGTAGCAAATAGATTTTCCCTGAATGGCTTTAAAAAATAAAAAAAATCATACTTACCACACCTGTTTGAGCGCAATGAGCCGCCGGCATCTTGACTGAAGATTTAGCGTGAAATATTGCATGGCCCGTGATGACGTCATACGTCACCGCGCACAGGATTTTTCGTGCAAGATCTTCAGTGAAGAAGGCGGCCGCTGGCTCCTCGCGCTCAAATGGATGAGGTAAGTATGATATATATTTTTTAAAGCCATTCAGGGAAAATCAATTCCCTACCACGAAGCACAAGGTTAATTTGGCTGAAATTCGGATTGAATTCTAGCGTTTGATTCGCTCATTACCCCATACGCTTGGAGCGTGCTATAATGAGGCTGTTCGTTATGCGTGGTTTATAATTTACAAGCTTCTGGGTTAAAGGTCATCCTCCATAAGAATTCATAAGCGGCGTGATTGACAGGACAGGCCGGCAAACTCCACACAATTGGGGGAGGGGAAGATCTATCTCATATACATCAGTATGAGCCTAGCAGAGCGTGACTATAAAGAAAACCAAAGTGTTTCGATCTAACCCAATGTTTGCAGCCAACAGGCCAAATGCAGGAGAGTGTGCACTCTCCCTCCAACCTTTGCACGCCCATTGACATAGCCCATTGACGTACCCCCACGCTTCTTTACGATGCAGTGGAATTTAAGCTATTTCCCTTGGAGGTGTGAAAACTTCTCATTTTTATTCAGGCTGGAGGATGAATTTATGATATATGTGCAATGCTCCGCTCCTTCCTTCCTCTGAATCAGCATGTTACACAGAGGTATTCACAGGCAAATGTGCTCGGCTCTTTGTGTCCTTCCGCAGGGGACGCATTTACACAATTGTCACTGTGAACAAGTGTGTGGCCCTTCTGCTGTCAGGCTGCCTGCAGGTCCTCTGTACAGGAAGTGACTGCATTCAGGAGCGACAGTATATATTATATTTTCAAGGATTTCAACGGAAACCAGACGGATCCGTTATGCTTCCCATAGACTTCTATTATGACGGAATAAATAACGGAATGCCTCTAAAGGCTTCCATTTTGCATTCCATTCATGAATTCTGTTTTATTCCGTTCTAAACGGAACCTATAACAGAATGCCAAGTGCGAACCCACCCTTAGTCCTTTGATGCCTTCACTATTTGTCTGTGCATACTTGCATCCATGTCACTCGCTGTGCAGGGGATGCAGGGACTGGCTGCAGTTTCCTGCACATCTGGGTGGCTGGGGCGCCACTGTACAGGGAACACTTAGGCTTCATTCAGACGTCCGTATGTGTTTTGCAGTCTGCAAATTGCGGATCCGCATAAAAAAACGGATGGAGTTCCGTATGGCCTCTGTGTTTCCGGTTTATTTTTTTGCGGATCTATTATAACAATGCCTATCCTTGTCAGCAAAACGGACAAGAATAGGACATGTTCTATCCTTTTTGCGGAACGGAAATACGGATATGGAGTACCTTCTGTTTTTTTTGTGGACTCATTGAAATGAATGGTTCCGCATACGGTCCGCAAAAAAAACGGAACAGACACGGAAACAAAATACGGTCCTGTGAATGAAGCCTTAGAAGGAGGGACAGTGCTGTGGTTATCAATGATTCATTCTCAGAAACGGTGGGGGTCCTAGAGGTTAGACCCTCACCAAACATAAAGTGATATCATATCCTAGCAATGTGCCATCAATATGTCACCCCAGTGTAGGACTGGGGTGCCTAGGGCTCACCAGTAAAATCTATTTTGGGATACATTCAAATATTACCTGCTCACACAACAGCAAGATGCTACCAGATGATTGAATATGGGGGTCCCTGCAGCAACTATGAGAAGGCAGGTCCTGGGGAGAAGAGGACACTGGTGGCTTTCCTCTATACCTAGAAGTCATCTCAGCTCTAATCATGTCTGTAATAATAAACTGGGGAGTTTCTGTAATAATCTATCAAGTTTTTATATGAACATAGGCTGGTTGAGGTGCTGTACACTGAATATATGTATGTGGTGCAGGAAGTCTACGTGTTCTGTGCCACTTGTGCAGGGGATAGGAGACTAGGGGCCCATGGGGGATTCACCCATTAAAGGGAATCTGTCACCAGAGATCCCCCCCCCCCATTCCAGCTGTTTGGATAGACACAGGATTAAAAAGCTGTTTTTCTTTTGTTGATCCAAGGCTCTGTTCTCGCTATACTGTTTTTTTTTTTTTTAAATATATATGTAAATTAGGCCTTTGGTGCAATGAGGGAGTCACCATTGCTCTTGTTGCACCCAAGCTCCTATTTGTAGCCAGCCCTTCCCTTGCTATTTTGCCACTGCCTGGCCCTGTCAAACAAAGTAGCAATGTAGGGGGTGGCTTCCGAAAGGAGCAGAGATTGACTACAACAAGAGCAACGGTGATGACCTAATTGCACCAAAGGCCCAATTTACATATTAAGAAAAAGTATCATACTGAACAGAGCCTCAGATGAACAAAAGAACCACGGATATGTGTCTGTGCAAACAGCTGAATAGGAAGATTGCTGGTGACAGATTTCTCTTTAATTATTGCATAGGGAAAGACAAGGAATTTTCCAGTATATTATATGGAGTCTGTATTGGTTTTCAGACTATGGATGTACAAAAGAGTATTCCCATTCACTGACATGGATCCCGCTGCTTATAAGGCTGGGTTCACATATTTCAAGTGTTTCTGGGCCAGTTGTTTGTAGCTGACCATACACATTAGGGCTACGTCTTCTGAACCCACTGATTTTGCCAGGTTTTCTGACCATCTAATATGTATGGGGTCTCCTGACCGGGGAGATAAGGATCAGGCTCAGGGGCGTAGCTAAAGACTCATGGGCCCTGGTGCAAAAGTTCAGCTTGGGCCCCCCTACCCTCAGTGCTCTGTGTGTCTTCTTATGCAGCACAAGGGTCTTTGGGCCCCCTCAGGCTCCTGGGCCCGATAGCGACTGCTACCTCTGCACCCCCTATAGCTGCGCCCTGATCAGGCTAGTTGGATTTTAACTACTCAATCCTTTTGGTGTCTGGCAGTAGCTTTCTCCCCTCTCCCCTTTCACACATATGCGCACTTGGATGAGCCGAAAGAGCATACGGCCAAGTAATCTCATGTGTATGGACAGCTTTATACTTGACAAAGGTGTGTACCATAGCCAGATAAATGCTGCATGCCAATTCTTGGTCCGGCACAGGGAGACATTCGGTATCAGACACAAAACTGTTCTTATAGAAAACTATGGCATACCTCCCAAGTGTCCCTCTTTTGGAGGGACAGTCCCTCTTTTTGACCCAAGTCCCTCTGTCCCTCTTTGATCCTTAAATGTCCCTCTTTTTGACCTGGAGGATTAATACATAAATGTGCATTAATAAAATTACTAAATTGCTCCTTACTAAAGTGTCTGTACAGTTTCTACCTATAAATTAGACCAGAACCTCATCATTTGGTGCAATTTGGACCTTAAAAATCTATAATTTGATGATTTATGTGCTAATATTTATATGGACATTGAAACGCAAGAAAAAAAATTGCTGCAGGGGCTCCAGTAATTATGCTTTGGGCGGAGTTAGAGGCGTGGCCTAGTATGAAAAAAAACTGCCGTGATGCGCACCACACGCATTGTCCCTCTTTGCAATTTTCAAAAGTTGGGAGGTATGCTATGGCATTAATGCATTCATATGTTTCCATCCAGCATTTTGACCTCATTATATAAGATTTAACCGTGTAAATAAGATAGACTTTTTAATGTGCACTCCCCTTGGTTTGTGTTAATACGGTCTTAAGTCCCCGCAACATAAACATCAGCAAGGGTCCTATCTATGGAGCTCCTGTTGTTTTGAGTCATTCATCTGGTATCTTTATTGACTTATACTAGGGAGGGACATCTGCAAGAGAACAAAGTCTGAGGAAGAACTGAACAACTGCAGCATCGCGGCTGGTTACACCAGTTGTATGTGAACAGTAGCTGGCAGTCATTTTAGAGGTAATTCTGAATATTCTGTCAAGGTCCAAGCTCACCATCAAGAAGAGGGATAGTCACTTGCCTTTTATATTTATTTTCCTCACTTATATAGCGCCAACATATTCTGTAGCACTTTACAGACATTAGCAGTCTTTGGAGTGTGGGAGGAAACCAGAGTACCTGGAGGAAACCCACAGAAACACAGGGAGAACATACAAAAAACTCCATGCAGATGTTGTCCTTGGTCGGATTTGAGCCTTGGACCCCAGCACTGACAGGCACCAGTGCTAACCACTGAGCCACCGTGCTGCCTTTGTATAGCTCAAAATGTCCTGTAAACTACAGAATTCATAAAGCTTTCTACATTAATTGTCTTAACATTTACTGTGTAGGGCAGTCTTGGTGCAGGGATTTCACACAGGGCCAGACTGGCCCACCAGAGTGCCAGAGGATCCTGATGCTATGGTGCTCCCCTAATGTTCAGGAGAAAAGACCCATTTTAAGACGCCTTTGGAGAGAATCACTTACCACTAGGGTCTGGTTGTTTTATTAACAACCTGTTAGACATTATTAATGATATTGGGGTTGGGCCCAGAGAATTATCTCTTCTGATGGGTCCAAGGAACCCCAGTCTGACACTGATTTCAGAGTACACACCAACAACCTCTATCCCTGGAGTTCTGCAGCATAGTTGTTGGATGGATGTTCATTCAACTCACAATCAGTCCTGTTTCATTCAGTAAGGCTAGTTTTACACTAAGGGCTCTTTTTTTTTTCCATGTCCATTTTATTCTTTTGGCCCACATGTGGAACCATTCACTTCAATGGGGCCACAAAACCCCCCCAGAAATGACTCTGTGAGCATTCCATGTCTGTATGTCCACATGGCCGTTCCACAAAAAAATAGAACATGTCCTATTGTTGTCCACATTATGGACAAGGATAGGACTGTTCTAGTAGGGGTCAGCTGTTCTATTCTCCAAAATGGCCGGTATCAGTTTTGCGGATCTGCAACAGTCATGTACATGAGCCCTAATAGTAGAAGACATAGTATATGGCATAGCCAGATACTACCTGACCCGCTGGAGCCCAAAAATAGTCTTATGTCAACTTTCCTCTGCATAGACTTGATACAGCACAGATGCACCCACAACATTATTTCATTAGGTCATCCTACAGATTCTCTAACATTTATTACACTGTCTGACAATAAATACCTATTAAATGAAGACTCCAGAAAAAAAAAACAGATTAGACCATCTGAGGATTATGAGATCATTGAGGAAATCTTCATGTGTCTTCCATGTTGGATGAAGTCTAGACAGCACTACAATTTCAAAGCTTGAGGGGGAACAAAATGGGAACTAATACTCAGAGCTTTAGTGAAGTTGTCTTGATGGTATATGGAGGTGGATTAGAAGAGAACAGCGCCACCCTCTGTTGATTGATAGAAACAGATTTACATTTGGTCACAGAGCCCTGATCTCGTGAGCCCTTCTGCCTGCTCATGATCTATATAGATACATATCTCTCGAGATCTTTGTGCTTATTCAGATGCTGTGGCTACTTTATGAGGCTACCTCCTCCTGCAGCTGTGGGCCCCCAACTCTGCTCTTTCTCCATGCTGATGTCAGAATAATCATAATGTATTTTCTATAAGTCATGTTGGCTCACACTGGAAATTCCAACTTTCAGTCCACAGCGTTTATTCAGATCAGATTAGACCTGAGCCTAAACACACAGCAACTTCTCCTTGTGATATCTACATGCCAAGGTTTAAACAGTGGGAGTACCACCTATGACCGCTAGATGGCAGTGTTGCGCCGCGGCTGTGTAGACGATTCCACAGGTTACATTGTATCTTCCTGACAATGGAAGGTCAGGGATTTATGACCTTTGTTCTTGGCCAGTGACACAGCCCTGCAATTTCCTAATATGACGAGGCTCCTGCTACTGTATTCAAAGGGAACGTGTGAGTGTGAAATGCAGGGCATTGATATGGAGGTGAGAAGACTGGGGACAGGCAGGGGACATCCTGGGGACACCTCCTGCTATGCTGTCACCTCTACACGAGTCCCAGGCACCGGTTCACAATGGGAAATGGGAGCAGAAGGTGTGAGGCTGAGACCATAGACTGGGGCATCCCCTGTCACCTGTATGGCGACTGCCAGCCCTGATGTGACTGATACTGGACCTAGCATGTCAGATCCTAACAGTGGAGACTGAAAGTCTCAGGCTCACCCTCATTATCAGGTCAATTAGTCACATTTGTCTCACATGATACCAAAAACTATAACTATATATGAATAAGTTGTACCTTATGCAGGAGACAGGTCCACAGAAGTGTGTTGGGTTATAGTTGTAGAAAGGACACAGGATCTTCTCTCTCTCTCTGTAAAAATGTCATTGAATTGTAATTTTTGAAATCTCACCCATCGTTTCTTATCTCAAGATGGCAACTGACTACTCTGTAACTAGATGGATTTCAGGTCTTTAGGAAAGCTGGGTGACAACCACTAAAAATAATGACTGACTTTGCCATATCAGTTGTTCTCCTAGTAAATTATCTATCTATCTATCTATCTATCTATCTACCCATCCACTATCTATCTATCTATCTATCTATCTATCTATCTATTTATCGTCTATCTATTATCTATCTATCTAGAAATAACTATACAGACAACAATATTTTTAAAGAACATATGTATAATGCCAGTTTCACATTCCTGTGATGTCACTTAATGTCAGTGTTACAGCCACAAGGACCCTAAACTGAAATAAATTTGGCTCAGCAGAACCACAAGGGATCTATGAGGTTTGACTGCTATAGTCTAATTCCCTCCTCAGGATTCATGCAAATAATAATAATAATCTTTATTCATATTGCGCCAACATATTCTGCAGCGCTTTACAGTTAAGGGGTTCATATACAAACAGTCATAAATAACATAGCAATAGACAAGTCAGTTATTACAACAAGAGGAATGAGGGTCCTGCTCGCAAGAGCTTACAATCTATGAGGAGATAGCGGTGACACAGAAGGTAGAAGTTCTTGTTTTATACGATAGTCCAGCCATCTTGGGAGAATAGGGGAGCAGATATTAAGCCGCATGAGCCGGTCAGCAGCCGATATATGAAGTGCTTCTGGGTGCGGTGGAGGATCAGGTTCAGGGAATGATAAATAGGCTATGTATGGAGAGGAGATAGGGTGGGTTCACATCAACATTATGCTTTCCGTTTGTGTTTTCCGTTATAACATGGTTATAATGGAGAATAATGGAAACCATAAGACGGAAGTCAAAACGGAAGCCTTTAGAGGCATTCCGTTTTCATCCCTCATAATAGAAGCCTATGAGAATCATAACGGATCTGTCGACAGGACTTTGTTTTCCGTCTTGCATAACAGGAACTGAGATAGGGGGACTGAGATTGAATTTTATTATAGTGGTTTGATCTAGGGTCTGATATTATTATATGGATGTATTCTAAAATCATATATAAATATAGAGGGTTTGAATATACTTTAAAGAGGTTGTCCGGGTTCAGCTCTGAACATACCCATAATTTCACCCAGGCAGCCCCCCTAATATGAGCATCTGAGCATTTCATGCTCCAATTTTCTCCTTTCCCTGCAGTGAATTGCGTGGGCAAAGGCATTTTATGAAGTTCTGGTGACGTACTGGGCTCTCCATAGGGTAAGACAGGTGGAGGTTTCCGCCCAGCAGTGAGCCCGGTGACGTCATCGGCCCTCATGGGCGGGCTTTAGCGCTGCCCTAGCCTGTAAAGCAGCCGGCCCATCAAAGCCAGTGATGTCACCGGGAGCACTGCTGAGCGGAAGCCTCCACCCAGCAGTGTGTAATTACAAACAAAAAAAACCTTGCCCTGCATGATCCTGCGCAGGGCAAGGGAGAACATCGGAGCATTTCATTCTCCGATGCTGATATCACAGGGTCTGTCTGGGTGAAATTCTGGGTATGTCCGGGTTCAGCTCTAAACCTGGAAAACCCCTTTAATATAGCGGTCTGGGGCTTTGATATTAATATAGGGAGTCTGATTATATTTAATGAGGTGGTCTGGGGTCTCTGGTCCTATATTAATAGGGAGAGTCTAAAAAAATTCATGATGTCTGGTCTGGGGTCTGAAATTAATTTAGTGGGTCTAAATATATTTACGGAGTCTAAGCTAGGGTCGGAAATTATTTTAGTGGTCTGTTATAGAGGAGTATTAATTTTGGGGTCTAATCTGGGGTCTGGATTTTTTTTGTCTTATCTGGGGTCTGTTTCAATGATCTGACTTCATTTTGGATTGTGGAGAGTAGTTTGAAGTAATGTAGGGATTGGCCTGGTGTCCGAATTAATTTTGGGGTTTAATCTGGGGTCTGAATTAATTTTGAGCAGTAGTGTAACTTCAATGGAGGTAGACCACACAACTTTTAAGGGACCAGGGATGGAGGAGGGACGCTGGTCTGCTGTTCCTGATGTGAAACCACTGCATCTTCATGCATGCTCCTCTAGGGGGAGCACAGTGCAAAGAGGCGATTACAGCTTCCAATGCAGACCATGGTAACTGTAGAAACTCCTATTCGCTGAGCTCCCCCTAGTGGTAACTGCAGGCAGACAGCTTTATGATATGTGAAGTGTAGCAGGAAATTTATCAATGCTTTTTTGAAAGTTATCTGGCGTAAATATATTGAGAAATATGGTGGTTAGAATGAGGCCACGTTTTTGAAGCCTCAGATCCATTTTTTCCAACTCAGAAGTTGGATAAAGTGGAGGGCGACTTTTTTTTTTTGGTGCAATTTTTATATTTAAATTTATTCTGCTTCATGAAAATTGTGAATTCTTCAAAAATCTGGGTCATTGCACTTTGTATTTTATGGGAGTGTTTGACACATGCATAGTGGGAAATTGGTGGGGCCCAAGGGGCTTAAACTATACCCATGGGGTGCTATGAGATCTGTGTACTCTCCTGATTTTAGGGTCTAGTTTGGGCTAATGTGTGCTATATAGGAGCACTATTTATGTATTACTGTCAATCCAAATGGTAACTGCAATCCTGCCTTGGGAATTCATTGTTAGCAAAGGGAGGAGGGCATCACACTGAATCTTTGGACCCAGTGGAGGAAAGCTTAGCTTTTGCTATGAGCTTGAAGGTTATATTGGGCTGTAATACGCTCGTGTACATGAGGCCTAGGGGCAGGCTTGTTTTAATCAGTTTGTTTCTGTAATATGTTTACAGCTGCAGTACCATTTACAGCCACTAATTAATGTATGGAGCTGTTGCAGTGGGGGTGCTGGGAGTCAGATTGTTACTGATCTAAAAACCTTTTTTTCCTGAATTCACAGTTTTACGGATGTATCCACAAATTACTAGTGTATAACAGTATAAGAGGAATAATTATGAATCGTGTATTGCATTGTTTCCCAACCAGTTGCTCCGCCGCCACATGTATCACTCAGGCTTCCTGCTTATGGCTCCCCAGCTGATGGCAGCTGTAGATACTGCTGTGCCCCAATAAAACCAATTATGGCACCAAAGAAACAAGTGATGTCATGACATTATTAAAACTAGAACCACATCACTAGCAGTTGACGTTAAAGGGAACCTGTCATCTCCGAAACATCCCCTGAACTAGAGTAAGTGTTGTATAGTGTAAGTGATGCTGAATCCGAATATGTAAGTTTTATCTTCATACTCACTTCCATTCTGACGCTGTGCTCCCACAAACCTGCAGTAAAATGCACTCAGTGGACTCCAGTGCTCACTCACATAATGGAGAGGACTCAAAGAAGAGTCCACTGAGTGCATTTAACTGAGGGTTTGTGGGAGCACAGCGTCAGAATGGAAGTGAGTATGGAGATAAAGCTTACATATTCGGATTCAGCATCACTTACACTATACAACGCTTACTCTAGTTCAGGGGGGGTTCCCAGATGATAGGTTCCCTTTAAGCAAAGAATCATATCATTATAACTTAGCTTATAGTTGTACGACTACAGATAAATTTGGATTTTGATCCAGCACAGTATCACTGCCACTTTGATATGTTCTGTTTCACTAAATCCAGGGGCGTAGCTAAAGGCTCATGGGCCCTGGTGCAAGAGTTCAGCTTGGGCCCTCATTCCCTTATTGCTTAAAACGGCAAACGCCAATGCCCCGCCGCCATGCCAAATTTTTGAACTAACCCCTTCCCTCAAGCCAGAGGTGTAACTTGACCAACATGCACTTTATATAATATTGGTGTCTTCTTATGTGGCACAAGGTTCTTTAGGCCCCCTCAGGCTCCTGGGCCCGGTAGCGACTGCTACCTCTGCACCCCCTATAGCTACTCCCCTGACTAAATCTTAATAGTAATTCATTATCGATTGTAAATAACTGTCCACTTTTACAGAACTGACTGCATTGCTAACAATAACCACAAGGTGGCAATGGTGTCCTCTTTAGAATATGTTAACCCCTTAGTGACCAGCCTGTTTTGGGACTTACTGACCAAGCGTTTTTCTTCCTTTTTCCTTCGTCACGTTCCAAAATCTATAACTTTTTTATTTTTCCATCTATATAGATGTATGAGGGCTTGTAGTTTTAATGACAACATTTTGGGGTACCACATAACTTTCTGATTAACTTTTATTAACTCTTTCTGGGAAGCAGATAGGAAAAACAGCAATTCTTGAGTTATAAATTTTACCGCGTTCATTTTTCGGCATTAATAACATAATATCTTTACGATTACATATAGTTTTTTTTTTAGTTTTACTACTTTTTTCAATAAAACCCATTTTTAAAGGAAAAAATGTTTTTGCATCGTTGCTTCCCAAGACCCATAACTTTTTTTATTTGTCTTTCTATGGAGTTGTGTGAGGGCTTCATGTGGTGGGCGCCATTGCCCGTGCCATGTAAAGTGTTAAACAGCCCGAATCGGGCTGTTAGATGTGAGAGCCGCGCAGCGCTTAGACTGGGCCGTCGTAAAAGAGCATTATCCTAGGTGGGCTATAAGGGAAAATCCTGCTGTGAGGACATTATAATGTTTGTGTGGGAGTCGCACTTGGGGACATCGTACTATGTATGGATGCATCATATTGTGTGGGACTTCACTACGGGGTATCGTACTGTGTGGAGGCACTAAGGCAGGGGCGGACACAGACAGCAGAGGGCCCTTGTGCAAAGAATGTGTCTGGGCCAAACAACCCCCCGCCTTTCCCAAACCAAATTCTCAACCTAACCTATGGTGTCCTAACATTCCATACAGCAATACAAAACATACAGGGTAAGGTTACTTTCACACATGCAGCACTAAGCTCCAGCCACCTGATTTGCCAGAGAATGCAAGAAATTGGCCGGACACAAACCAGAAGGCTGTTCTCTGCTGGACCAGCCTGCCAGAATCACTAACTCAAATGTGAAAGTAGCCTAATACAGCACCACATACCTCTTGCATCCAGTGACGTCTTCTTAGATGTAGATGTTCTCTTTCCTCATCTTCTCCTTTCAGACCAGATCGCCATGATGATTTCTTTCAGCCATCTCTTCTCTCTGTGGAGTTTGACAAATAGACATCTTAGTTTCCTACTTTTCCATCATTCTCCCACCTTCTTGAACTCCCCATCCTGCCACCCCCAATACTGTGCCCGCTGTGCTCCCCAAAACTATACTGCAGAAACAGTCCGCCTGCAAATACTACCGCCCTCAGTAATTATTGGCACACAGTGCCCTAAAAAATAACTGCACCCAGGAAATAGTGTCCCTGACACTAAATTATAACCAAAATGTTCCCCAAAAATAACTGTGCTAAGCTAATACTGTGCCCCCCACCGTAATAGTGCTCCCCAAAGTCCCACCAATAGAAATAATTAGTGCCCCCGGCCAGCCAATGTCCCCATAGTGCCCTCATAATTGTGCCAATGCCCCCTACTGTGTGCCCAAAAAACCCTCTTAGTGTCTTCAGTTCAGCCAAAGTCTGTATAGTGCCCTATGTGTGCCAGTATAATGCCCCTATACAATGACCCCAATAGTGCTCCTCTCCCCCCTTCTCCATAGTGCCCCCCATGTATGTCAGTATATAAGATAGGGCCCCCATAGTGCTCCTCCCCCTCCATAGTGCCCTCATGTGTTCCAGTGTATAAGATAGGACTCCCAGTAGATGCCCTCATAGTGCTCCTCTCCCTCCTTCTCCATAGCACCCCCCATGTGTGTCAGTATACAAGATAGGGCCCCCATAGTGCTCCTCCTCCTCCATAGTGCCCCCCATGTGAGCCAGTATATATGATAGGGCCCCCATAGTGCTCCTCCTTCTCTATAGTATATATATATATATATATATATATATATATATATATATATATATATTATATATCTATAGGGCCCCCATAGTGGTCCTCCTCCTCCAAAGTACCCCCTGTAGTGTTCCTCCTCCTCCTCCAGAGTGCCCCCCATGTGAGCCAGTATATATGATAGGGCCCCCATAATGCTCCTCCTAGATAGTGCCTCATAGTGCTCCTCCTTCATAGTGCCCCCATTGTGCACCTCCTCCATAGTGCCCTCCATAGTGCCCCCATTTTGCTCTTCCTCCATAGTGCCCTCCATAGTGCCCCCATTGTGCTCCTCCTTCATAGTGCTCCACCTCCATAGTGCCCCCATAGTGCTCCTCCCCCATAGTGCTCCCACTGTGTGCCAGATAGTTCACTTAGCAAAGCTTAAATGAAAAAAATAAACACTTTTACTTACCTCCTTGCCTCTTTCAGCGACGCGATGCAGGCCTCTTCTGGCCTGTGTCCCGCGCTGTACAGCTCAGGCGGCGCGATGACCCATAGCAGTCGCCTGGTCTACCGCTATGGTAGTTACACCCCTGTCTATAAGGGTCAAGTTTTGGAACTTTTTTAAATTTTAAAAAGCATAACAAATCCAACACAGAGCAGCATGTTTTTAACCCCTTGGCGACATTGGACGTACCGGTACGTCATGGGCGCGAGGTACTTAGCGCAACAGGGCGTACCGGTACGTCATGCATGTTAACCCCTGCTGCTCAGTGCAGCGGGGTTAACATGCTTTGATGGCGGCTGTTAGACACAGTCAGCCATCCATAGTGAAGGCCTCGGGGGGTGCCGTGCACCCCCCATAATGGCGATCGCTGTGAATGGCTGGTCTATTCAGACCAGCCATTCACAGCAGGCTCCGTGTACTCGGCGGGGATAGCGCTATTCTAGCGAATCCCCGCCGAGTGTCAGTATTTAGGGGGAGGTCAGGGTGTCCCCCCCGCCCCCTTGATTGGCGGTGGGCAGATGGGTGGGCAGATGGGCGGCGGGGGGAGACTCGCAATGTGCGGGCGGCTGCCGCGAGTGCCGCCCGCAATAATCTTTTAGGATGGCCGAGCGGTATTCAAGCAGAGTATCAGCATACAGCTGATACTCTGCTTGAAACTGCTGACATCGGTGCTGGCACCGATGTCAGCAGTTTAACCCCTTCCATGCCGCGGTCCGTAGGGACCGCTGTATGGAAGGGGTTAACAGGGAGGGAGCGCTCCCTCCCTCTCCCATCGGCGCTGCGGTGCGCTGGCAGCGCCGATGGTGTGGGCAGATGAGAGGGAGGAAGCTCCCTCTCCCTTCCATCGGGACGCTGCTCTGCTGTGGCAGCGTCCCGATGGTTACCATGGCAACCAGACGCTTTCGTCTGGCTTGCCATGGAAGCCTGTTCAAGCTCCTGCTAAAGGCAGGAGCTTGAACAGGCTATAAGAAAATACACTGCAGTACACTATACAGTGTACTGCAGTGTATTGTAAAATACCAGACCCAATATTACATGAGATAGCCCCCCAGGCGAATGCTGTAAAAAAAAAATAAAAAAAACTATGCCAAAATAGCCATTTTTTCCCTCTTCCCTCACAAAAAGTGTAATAGCAGGCGATCAAAAAGGCATATTTACCCCAAAATGGTATCAATTCAACCGTCATCTTGTCCCGCAAAAACTGTACCCTACCTGAAACAATCGCCTGAAAACTGAAAAAAATATGGCTCTCTGAAAATGGCAACACAAAAAAAATATTTTATTCTGTTCAAAAATGCATCTAATGTGTAAAACTTTCCAACAATAAAAAAGTTGGACATATTGGGTATCGCTGCGTCCGTAACAACCTGCTCTATAAAAATATTACATGAGATGGCCCCCCAGGCGAATGCTGTAAAAAATTTTTTTTAAAAACTATGCCAAAATAGCCATTTTTTCCCCTCTTCCCTCACAAAAAGTGTAATAGCAGGCGATCAAAAAGGCGTAATTACCCCAAAATGGTATCAATTCAACCGTCATCTTGTCCCGCAAAAACTGTACCCTACCTGAGACAATCGCCCGAAAACTGAAAAAAATATGGCTCTCTGAAAATGGCAACACAAAAAAAATATTTTATTCTGTTCAAAATGCATCTAATGTGTAAAACTTTCCAACAATAAAAAAGTTGGACATATTGGGTATCGCTGCGTCCGTAACAACCTGCTCTATAAAAATATTACATGAGATGGCCCCCCAGGCGAATGCTGTAAAAATTTTTTTAAAAAAACTATGCCAAAATAGCCATTTTTTCCCCTCTTCCCTCACAAAAAGTGTAATAGCAGGCGATCAAAAAGGCGTATTTACCCCAAAATGGTACCAATGAAAACCTCACCTCATCCTGCAAAAAATAAGCCCCCATATAAGACAATAGCTCAAAAAAATAAAAATCAATGGCTCCCGCAAACCACTCCATCAAAATCTGTGTTGTAAAATCCATATGGCGCTCCTTCTGTTCTGAGTCCTGCCATGTACCCCCACAGCAGTTTACCACAACATATGGGGTGTTGCCGTATTCAGGAGAAAATGGGTAACAAATTATGGGGGGGCTTTTCTCCTGTTACCCCTTATGCAAATAAAAAAAATTGGGGCTAAAGCAACATTTTATTGGAAGAAAAAAAATTTTCATTTTCACAGCCAAGTGTTTCCAAATTCCGTAAAATGCTTAGGGGGTCAAAGTGGTCAGTACCCCCCTTAATATATTCTTTGAAGGGTGTAGTTTCAAAAATGGGGTCACTTTATGAGGGTTTCCACTGTAGGGGTACGTCAGGGTCTCTCAATTACAAAATGGTGCCTAAAAACTATTCTAGCAAATTTTGCCTCCAAAATCCGTATGGCGCTCCTTTCTTTCTGACCACTGCCACAAACCCATAGAGACGTTTACCACCACATATGGGGTATTTCTGTAAACTGCAGAATCAGAGCAATGTAAATTGAGGTTTAGTTTGCTGTTAACCCTTGCTATGTTGCAAGAAAAAAAATATTAACATGAATAATCTACGAAAAAAGTGAAATTTTGAAATTTCACCTCCATTTTCCATTAATTCTTGTGGAACACCTCAAGGGTTAACAAAGTTTCTAACAGCAGTTTTTTATAATTTGAGGGGTGTAGTTTCTAAAATGGGGTCATTTATGGTGGGTTTCATTATGTAAGCCCCTCAAAATCACTTTATATCTGCATTGGTGCTAAAAAAAATGGTTTTGGAAAATTTGGTGAAAATTTGAAAAATGGCTTTTAAACTTCTAAGCCTCCTAACGTCCTAAAAAAGTAAAATGACGTTTACAAAATGATGCCAACATAAAGTAGACATATGGGGAATGTAAAATAATAACTATTTTTGGAGGTATTACGGTGTATTTTGAAAGTAGAGAAATTGAAATTTGGAAATTTGGAAATTTTTCAGAATTTTTGGTAAATTTGGGATTTTTTCATAAATAAGGGTGAAATATATTGACTCAAATTTATGACTGTCATGAAGCACAATGTGTCACGAGAAAACAATCTCAGAATGGCCTGGATAAGTAAAAGCGTTCCAAAGTTATTACCACATAAAGTGACACATGTCAGAATTCAAAAATTTGGCCCAGACATTAAGGCCAAAATGGGCTCTGTCCTCAAGGGGTTAAACAGGCAGTTTGTTATCATCAACCATGCGTTTACCCATAACAATACATTCAGAAAGCCTTTCACTTTTTTCACATGTTATGTTGAGACCTTGTACTAAAATAAAAAAGATCAAGTTTTTCCCAATCAGTCTGCACTCAATACCCCTTAATGAGAAAGTAAAATCAGAATGTTTGAAATGCTATATTTATTCCTTTATTGAAAAGGAAAAACAAAAATATTGAATTGACCATAAGAACGGGGTGTAACACAAGCTATTGGGGGGGGGGAGTTGTTTTTAAGGCTACCTACAGGTTTATAAACAACTATAAGGGCCATGGTAAAACCTTCAGCTTGCACATTCTGAGGTAGTCTATTGTGTATTTTGAGGTGTATTATCATTATCCATTTGTAGAAGCCATCTTCTTTTCAACTTCAGGTTTTTTACACTTGGTGTTATGTTTGCTTCCAAAATTTGCTGGAATTTCATTCAATCCATTATTCCCTCTACCCATGAAATGTTCCCTGTGCCATTGGCTGGAACACAAGCCCAAAGCATGATTAATCCACACCCATGCTTAATGAATGGAGAGGTGTTCTTTTCATGAAATTGTATGCCCTTTTTTCTCCAAGCATACTTTTGCTGATTGTGGCCAAAGAGATCTGTTTTAAACTTGTCGGTCCATAGGACCGGTTTCCAAAATGCATCAGGCTTGTTTAGATGTTCTTTTGGAGACTTCAGATGCTGAATTTTGTGATGATTTCCTTCTGCTGACTCTTCCATAAATGATTTATGCAGGTGTTGCTGAACAGTAGACCAATGTACCACAACTTCAGAGTCTGCTAAAACTTCCTGAAGGTCTTTTGCACTTAAGCAGGGGTTCTGGTTTGCCTTTCTAGCCATCCTACCAGCAGCTGTCTCTGAAATTTTTCTTGTTGACCTTCACTGTTCCTGTTAATTGTCATTTCTTAATTACAGAGGAAATGGTAACCTGAAAACGCTTTTCTATCTCCTTATAGCCTTCTCCTGCTTTGTAGGCCTCAACCATTTTTATTTTGGCAGTTGCTTAGAAGAACCCATGGCTGCTGTTTTTTGGGACAAGGTTACAGGGGTCTGGGTATTTATAAAGCTTTAAAATGTCATCATCTGGCCTTTCCTAACAATGATTGTGAACAAGCCTTAACCCTAACAAACCATTTAAGGTCTGAGTTATCTAAATGTTCAAACCTCCTTGGGCTCCCATAGTTTTGCAAGGTACTCCTTTCCTTTTTTAACTCTAAAATTATTGAAAACCAAAATAATACACTGATATTGCTTACAATTTTACAAAAAAGTGTGTTTCATCTTTAAGTTTATGCTTTTTGCAGATCAATTCATCTTCAACTTGCTTAACTGTTCATAGTAACAGCAATTTTGCATAAGCCAAACTTCCAACTCGTTTTGTAAAGAGCGCTTTTCAGGGATGTTGCTTGGCTCTTCAATACATCCTTATGTAAGCTCCTCTGTTAACCCTGGATTAACCCCTTAAGCGCAGAATTCTTTCCTAATGATGTTAACTTGCTTCAGTCTTTATTCATGCTCCTTTTTATTTTAAACATACATTTTTTGTTTCTTTTGCCTATATGTCCTATATTCAAATTAAAATAGTTTCATCTCAGAATTCAAGTCTGCTGGGATCATAGAATTTATATTAAAGAAGAACTCCCGCAAAAAATTTTATTCTCTGACCTGTTAGAAAGGTGCATGATATAATCTGTAGTGATTGTCATTTTCTTATCAGTGACTGTTTCTGTGAGTAAAAACCTCTCTTCTTATTGTAGCTGGGTCATGTGAACAACTCCCTGACCTCCAACTGACCCAGGACAGAAAGCCAGTAACTGCTCTGTTCATTCCTATGGGAGCCTCACTTTTAGTCTCATAGGAATACATAGAGAATTAGACTTCCTGTCCACCCATAAGTCTATGTGTGAGTTGGTGGGTCTAATTGCTGGTCACATGACACAGATAAGAAACCTCAGGATGATATAAGTAAAAAATTCAGACACTGGTAAAAAAATGACATTCACTACAGATTATATCATGTACATTTCTAGCAGGACATGGAATAAAATTTTTGTCGGGAGTTCTTTTTAATGATCCATCTTGTTTCAGATTTAAACATGGCTTTAATATGATCCCTTCCACTATAATCTCTTTTTACTTTTTCTACGCCACAAAATTTGAATCCTTCATATTGTCCCTCATGCTTTTCTTTAAAGTGTCATGACAGTGTCCCTTATATTTTCTCTGGATATTATATACATGTTCTCCCATTCTTTTCCGTAGTGGTCTCTTCAGCACATGTGATAAATTTAGTTGTGCAATACTTTTAAAAGGTACTGTGGCGTGGGCGCTGGCCATGTCCAGGAAACTGTCCCCTTATTTCAGCCATCCTTATGTGGCAAGGAACTGTCTCCTGCACTTGCAGTGATAGAACGGTATGCCATTGCACTGCTTGATCTGCGACATTCCAACTAGCTTTAATTCCATCTTGCATATACTTGAGCGTCTGTATGAGCAACATAAAGCAATTAATGATTTTGTCATGCATCAGACCAACCTCAGCAGGTGTTGTTTTGAGTTCAGGCAGTGAGAGCTCAGTGGAGATATCTTGCGCATACTCAGGTCCTTCTAAGAGGCCACAAGATTTGTAGGGACAACTGTGGCATCAACAATGTTATTCCCCTAATATCTATCTTAGAGCAGATGCTTAAACTGATGCAACAAGGAACGATGGAAGAAGAAAAACTTCCTCATGTTGCTGGCCACTCACTGGTAGATTTTGAGGAACCACAAGGAGAAAGAATGGCGGATGAAAAGGAGGTGAGGAGCTACCACTGGACAAGGAGGAGTCTCTTGCGCAGGAGGATGAGTCTGATGATGATGACACTGGCCTTATTGACCTATCATCTCAATAGCAGGTGGAACTGCAAAGAAATGGGTCCTCAGGCAAGCTGTATGCTTGCTTTCTTATGTACTGACAGGCATTCCCTTACCATCAAGCAATTTGATTATCACCGGATAGCCATATTTTTAGACCCTAACTATCAAAGCAAAATGGTAGAATGTTTTCTTGTTGCCGAAAGGGAGACCAAATTGCTTTAATCTCACAAAGGAATTTCCTTGTGGCATCTGGAATCTTCACACCAAAATGTATAAAACATCACTTTTGTCAAAATGAATCAGGCTTGGATCTGTGACGATTTTCACAGACTTCCAGCTGAGGCCAATGAATAGATCTGCCATTGCTGATGGGGGTCCCATCATACCACTGCCACTGTCTACCTGCCATCATGTTCCATACCATATGGCTGCTACTCCTGCTGCAGTGTCCGGGTTTGGGGTCCCCTGGACACCGTCTAGGTGTCACCACGTGTTACTGCTCTCCGGAAGGGTTGTTAAGGCATGGTGCACCCCAATGGGAAATAAGTCCAGAGAGTCAGGGTCTGCAGTAAACCAGGGTGCTTCTTTACTGGAATTCAGGTGCAAAACAATACAGGCGAGGCATAGGACTGGCTTCTCCAATCTCCTCCCTGGCAGAAGAAGGGTTTGGTGCTGAGGAAAGGCCTGCGCTAGCTGTCCCTCTTTCTATTCAGAAGGCTGGTACCCTGGTCCAAGGCTGATGATCCAGGGTCTGTGGCAGCGTATCCCCGCCCATGTCTTCTTCTCGTCCCTCAGTAGTCCGTCAGATTCTCCTCTTCAAGCACTGGTCCCTAACTGCAACAACACTAAGGGCTCTGACTGCTGTCCTTATATACTGTGTCTGCTAGACTAGAACCTTCTAGTGGGAGGAGTGGAGTGGAGAAGCTCAGCACAAACAGATACAATGTTGCAGTTAATGGTAATGACTCAGCAGGTGTTTCTGACACAAACAAGTTTTCAGACATAACAACAGCTAAAACTAGACAGTTAAAAGGTCAGGCTGTCTGATTTTTGGTGGTAAACAAGTCTGGGTTTTTCCCTCCAAAACATAGTGGTAAACTATGTCTGTTTTTCTCTTATGGTAGCAGTGGAAAATTACCAGTTCCATAATCCAAGCTCTAACAGTCTCTCAATATTCATTTAACCCTTTCCACAGAGCCATTTAAGTACAGTGATAATGAACAGAGTATATATCAAAACATATACAAAATGCAGTTACACAATAATAAAATATGCACGTTAACCCTTGTAGGTCAAATAAAGTAAGAAGTTTTTAACTTTGCATAGGGGAAATATACAAATGTCCAATTTCCAAGTGCTCCTGGCTCCCGGGCACTGCACTCTCCCCTGCTTTAACTGTGGTGTCCCCGACACAGTCACGACCATCTAAAAAAGAAGATTTGTGCAACAGGCACCAACTATGTACATTCTGTTTTGAGATAGTCCATCGTTAGGGGCCTTCAATTTTCCCCTAGGTTTCTGGCTCTAGCATGTCACAAACTGGATTCATCAAGTGCTCGTCGTGTTCCACTTTGGATTGATGGTCTGTTGATGCTGTCATCTGTCTGGCATTGATGTATCCTGGCAGTTGGTTCTATGGAACATGTTGAATGCAAGTGGACAGGATGCATGTGGCTGATTAAGGCTGTGGTCATCAAGTTGGAAGGTCTTCACTGGTCACTTCTGGGGCAGAACAGGACAGCAGGTACTGTATTCAAGTCGCAGAGTTAGGACAAGTAGGGCTAGACTCTCCCCTACTTTTTCATTGGCTCTCTGGCCGGCATTTGCACCTGTAGCAAAAACACTCAAAAGGACATCATTAACTGGGCCGAACCAAGTACTGGACTGGCAAACAGTAACACCAACATTGTCATCAGGCACAATACACATTGTGTACATGAGAAAGCCCTTTCTCAACATGGTCATTACAGTATGTCAAGCTTCATTTTGACCCCTTTTCACTTAACCCTTTACAGGGTTTACCTTAAAGCCTTTTATCATAGCTTTCAGCAACACAATAATATTTTCCAAAGGATACATTATCAGCATAAATGGCAGCATTACAGATGAACCTTTGAAG
>ONZH01024192.1:0-16789 GCA_900303285.1 Rhinella marina
AACAACAGTACCTGACCATTCTGCTTTTCAAGTTTCCAAAAAGACTAATTTTGCTATGTAAATGAGGTGTTTGAAGTAAAGGAGGCTGAGATGCAGAAGTACCAAGTCAGGCTAAGTCTGCTCAAAAATTATTGATATCCTTGATGGCAGGGAACATCAACAGCAGCTTTGTCAACCATTGTGTTCTAATCTCGGATTTGTCCAAATCTCGGATGAAGTAGGGTGTACTTGCCTTGGTTTAAGAGGTAAGTTTACAACACAATGCCACACACACACACCTTATACATACAGTCATGGCCAAAAGTTTTGAGAATAACACAAATATTATATTTTCACATGATCTGCTGCCCTCTGGTTTTGATGTGTGTTTGTCAGATGTTTTTATCACATACAGAAATATAATTGCAATCATATTATGAGTAACAAATGCTTATATTGACAGTTAGAATGAGTTAATGCAGCAAGTCAATATTTGCAGTGTTGACCCTTCTTCAGGACCTCTGCAATTCTCCCTGGCATGTTCTCAATCAACTTCTGGACCAAATCCTGACTGATAGCAGTCCATTCTTGCACAATCAATGCTTGCATTTTGTCAGAATTTGTAGGTTTTTGTTTGTCCACCCGTCTCTTGATGATTGACCACAAGTTCTCAATGGGATTAAGATCTGGGAAGTTTCCAGGCCATGGACCCAAAATCTCTATGTTTTGTTCCCTGAGCCATTTAGTTATCACCTTTGCTTTATGGCAAGGTGCTCCATCATGCTGGAAAAGGCATTGTTGATCGCCAAACTGCTCTTGGACGGTTGGGAGAAGTTGCTCTCGGAGGACATTCTGGTAACATTCTTTATTCATGGCTGTGTTTTTAGGCAAGACTGTGAGAGAGCCAATTCCCTTGGCTGAGAAGCAACCCCACACATGAATGGTTTCAGGATGCTTTACAGTTGGCATGAGACAAGACTGGTGGTAGCGCTCACCTCGTCTTCTCCGAATAAGCTGTTTTCCAGATGTCCCAAACAATCGAAAAGGGGATTCATCAGAGAAAATGACTTTACCCCAGTCTTCAGCAGTCCACTCCCTGTACCTTTTGCAGAATAGCAGTCTGTCCCTGATGTTTTTTCTGGAGACAAGTGGCTTCTTTGCTGCCCTCCTTGAGACCAGGCCTTGCTCTAAGAGTCTCCTCCTCACAGTGCGTGCAGATGCACTCACACCTGCCTGCTGCCATTCCTGAGCAAGCTCTGCACTGCTGGTAGCCTGATCCCACAGCTGAAACACTTTTAAGAGACGGTCCTGGCGCTTGCTGGTCTTTCTTGGGCGCCCTGGAGCCTTTTTGGCAACAATGGAACCTCTCTCTTTGAAGTTCTTGATGATGCGATAGATTGTTGACTGAGGTGCAATCTTTCTAGCTGCGATACTCTTCCCTGTTAGGCCATTTTTGTGCAGTGCAATGATGACTGCACGTGTTTCTTTAGAGATAACCATGGTTAACAGAAGAGAAACAATGATGCCAAGCACCAGCCTCCTTTCAAAGTGTCCAGTGGTGTCATTCTTACTTAATCATGACAGATTGATCTCCAGCCCTGTCCTCATCAACACCCACACCTGTGTTAATGGAGCAATCACTGAAACGATGTTAGCTGGTCCTTTTAAGGCAGGGCTGCAATGATGTTGAAATGTGTTTTGGGGGATAAAGTTCATTTTCTAGGCAAATATTGACTTTGCAAGTAATTGCTGTTAAGCTGATCACTCTTTATAACATTCTGGAGTATATGCAAATTGCCATTATAAAAACTGAAGCAGTAGACTTTGTAAAAATTAATATTTGTATCATTCTCAAAACTTTTGGCCATGACTGTATATTCATAGTGTTAAATATAACAAAGTCCAATCTAGTAACTCACAGTTGACATCTCTGATTGTAGATGTTCTATTTTCTTTCTGTTTTTTTCCCACCCGGCCCAGACTACCACAAATACTTCTCCAGACCATCTCATCTCTAAACAAAGTCCCAATCCATAAATCAATAGTGTCTTTGTTTTTCCACACAGTAATAGTGCCCCTACCAAAGAGTAATAATGCTACCTTTATGCCCACTTAGTAATAAAGCTTCTCTGATTGCCCACACCATGAGAATACCCCATTTGTGCCCCTGCACAGTAGTAATTCCTCCTTTATGCACCACACAATAATAATGACCCCTTTGTGCCTCCACACAAACTTGGGTGTGCCCTATTCTAGCAAGGTAGGCCAAGAAAATTTCATATATTCTCAATACAAATAAGGAAAATGTATATGGAAACTTTTTGCATGTTTCAAATAAATGTTATTTTAGTTAAAGCATTTTGTTGAGCTTACTTTAGTTCATTTCTATTTTGTAGGTAAAATATAGAGATCAACAAGATAAACTGAAACCAGCTTTCACAAAGATGGCTGCAGTTTGGATTTTAGCCTTCTTAAATTTTGGACCAGCAATTATTTTTTGGGAGTATGTGGTGGGTTATAGTTTGATGCCAGATGGTGAATGTAACCCAGAATTTTACTATAGTAGCCGATATTCACTCTATTCGTCTGTTTTTGACTTTTTCATTCCAATGTCTGCAATAGCCTTTTTTAACCTTAGTATTTATTTTAATATAAGAGGTCGAATGAGGAGTAAAGTGCAAAACAGTGGTCATAGTGAGTCATATGGAGACAAGAGGAGCGATGATGTATTTGTTGTAGATTGTAGAGGAGACCATTCTAATTGTGTAACAGCTTCAACACAATGCAACCAAGAGCCTGGAGCAGCGAAAAATGGGAATACGGGATATTTGTTTTCAATCTTTAAAATTAAAAGTCTCCATTTGGCTGCAAAGAATATAAGAAATGAAGAGAGAAATAGACATCGGACTCTCGATCTAACAAAAAATTCAGCATTAGCCAAGGATAAGAAAATGGCAAAATCTCTAGCTATTCTTGTCTGCACCTTTTGCATCTGCTGGGCACCATACTCTTTCTTAACGATTATCTCAGAAGGGTTTTGTGATATTTGTGTATCAACAGTTGTATATGATATTACATGTTGGCTATTCTTCTTTAACTCTTCAATTAATCCCTTTCTGTATCCTTTTTGCCACCCCACATTTAAGAAAACCTTACTACAACTGATTTGTATTAAAAAAACATAGTTGATACAAAGAATGAATTACCTTTCTGATTTTACAGAATGGGTATTTATGCAATATTCTACAAAACCTTAAAGCTCATTCAAAATTATGCATCTAGATTAATAATCAACGTCTGACAACATCATTCTCATACAGTGCCATTTCTCCATGCTCTTCATATGAATCTAAAAAAGTAGAGATTTCTACTTAAGATAAGCTTTCTTCTTACAAAAACACCTTGCTGCTCCCAGAATCCACACAAAATTGTCTGTTCTCCACCATGAAAAACAAGAAAAAAAAGCATAGCATGCTAAGGAACATCTGTCTTTACCATTCTGCATGGATACCTGCAAGCTGCTACCGAAAGCAGATTTGGATTACCAATAAGAACCTCACACTATAACAACAAAAGTAGCAGGGTCTAGCCAAACGTTACTATAAACCTAGAAAACATGCTAATAAGCCCTATCAAAAATCGTATACACAATGTATATAAAATGAAATTGATTATTAGAATACTTAAACAAATAACAAACATGTAAAACAAAAGAGGCAAGATGGAGATAAGCAACCAAATGGGCCTTCTGGACCATATAATCACAAATGCCTATTCACGTATACAAGGATGTGGCACTTTAGAAGGAAATAACCTGAAGCATACATTAAATATATGAAGGTGTATAGTGGCACAAATGTCCACCACTGCACAGTAGAACTCTGCAAATACAACCCAGGAGGGTGACCCCTGTCCTTGTAAGCCATAAAAAAATTAATAAATATAATATATATAAAAACATATAAACCATAACTATATAAACCATCAGGATAAATGGCCAACACACAATATGTGGTAATACAATAATATAACTACTGTAGCATATATAAACACCACAGATAAAGATTCCCACAAATTTATCTTGTACATTTAGTATTCTGCAGTCTATTTCAGTTCCAAATTGATAAACCAGCTTTCCCAAAACCCTTAAAGGGGTTTTCTGAGTTATATATATTGATGTACTATCCTCAGGATAGGTCATCAATATCGGATCGGTGGGGGTCCGACACCCGGCACCCCCGCCGATCAGCTGTTTGAAGAGGAGGCGCGCCCTATCAGCGCTGCCTCCTCTTCACTGTTTACATGCTGGCCGACACGGGGGTAGTGGTGAGTAGGTGTAATTACACCTGACCGCCCCATTCATTTCTATGGGAAGAATCGCTTCCATAAACTTGTATAGGAGCGATTCTTCCCATTGAAATGAATGGGGCAGTTAGATGTAATGACACCTACTCACCACTACCCCCGTGTCGGCCAGTGTGTAAACAATGAAGAGGAGGCAGCGCTAATACGGCGCGCGCCTCCTCTTCAAACAGCTGATCGGCGGGGGTGCTGGGTGTCGGACCCCCGCCGATCTGATATTGATGACCTATCCTGAGGATAGTACATCAATATATATAACTCAGAGAACCCCTTTAATGGCAAATCTACTTAGCTATGGTACTATTTGGGAGTAAGGAGAAAGATCTATTTAGGTAAACTTAGTATTGAGTAGTCCCTATTATAGATCCATCTAATTTATTATCAAGCTTTCCCAGGACCCTGAATGACAATTATGAATAAACATGCAACAGTATGAAGGATTTGTCACTGGGATTCCTTCTTAGCTTTTCCAGGCACCTATGTATCTAGCAAATCCAGCTAGGTATTCTACTACTTATACTGAGGACAACTGTGAGCATTTACAATATATGTAAGTTGATCTCCAGAAAGCTGAAAAGAAAATCTGCACAATTAGGCAGTGAAGGGAGGAATTATCACTGTAGAACTAGGCATATTAGCTATTCAGCTGAATGTCCTATAGCTTGTACTATGTGTATATACTACAGCTGGCACTACTGGCCTTAAGGCTGGCAATGTTACCAAATCTATATGTGCTGTTTGTAACTAGAATAACAAAATGGCCATGCTCAGTGTGTACAAAAAAATGATGCAACCTAAACACTGCCCTCTCCTCCTAAACTCTCTGGCTCACGTGCACTAGCATCAGTGGGGGAGAGGGAGGGGGTAGAAGATATGGCGGCAGCCTGAAAGAAGAATGTATTGCTTTTCTATTTTATGTTTCATGGTCTGAAATTGTGACATCTGATGAAACAAGTGCAAATAAAAAACACACATAAAGAGATGATGTTATGGTTTGTTGGTTGTTCGTTTTTGTTTGGATTCTGGTTTTAGTGTCCCTTTAATACCTTTATTTGCCAATGTAAATTACAAAATTAAAGGGGTTATCCGAGTTATATTTATTGATGACCTATCCTCTTCATTGTTTACCTGCTCGCCGTAACATCAGTAGCGGTGAGCAGGTGTAATTACACTCAAGCTGCCCCATTAATTTCAATGGGACAGCTCGTTCCTATGCAAGTGCTGATGTGCGCTTACCACTTGTGAAGCATTGCTAGATCAAAACATCTGGAGTGTGGGCCCTGGATGTTTTGCTCAGGGTCCCAAAAATAGTGGCCGCTGTATTGCTGTCCTCGGAATGGCAATGTAGCTGAATTGTGCTGGTTCCCGTGCTCTGCCGTTCACTCTCATGGACCACAGGCCACTAGGTCTGAAGCCTATAAAGCAGCATCACAGGCTGGAAGATAACTATTGCCTGCTTCCAAGACTGCGTGAAAGACTCAAGCATGGAGCAGGACTAAGGTGAATATTTTTTTTCTGTCAGTTCAGGAGCAATACAGGGATACAGTATAACTACTGGGAACACCATAACTAGTGGGAGCACTACATGCAGACATATGTACTGGGGCGATGCAAAGGGCATTATAACTACTGGGATCACTACTTTGGAACATTATAACTAGTGGGGGTACTGCAGGGGGCCTTATGGAGGAGCATTATTACTACTGGAGAATTTTGGGTGGCCTTATTACAACTGAGGGCACTTTAGGAGGCCGTGTTACTACTGGCGGCACTTTAAGGAGCCTTATTATTACTTGGGGTTCTTTAGGGGGCTTGTTACTACTGAGGGCATTTTGGGAGGCTTATTACTACTGGGGGCATGATTACTGAACTTTGCTTCAGAGAAAGATCTGTTAACAACCTTTGAAGCAATGAAAACTGTAAGATCTATGAAATTACAAAATCATGGAAGAACTGCCTTTCCATGCAAAGTCTGAGTTGTAACTGATATGCTTGAACTTCAATTGCAAGTAAAGAACTGTTTGACATGCTTCAGGAGACCAGGCCTTGCACCCCACAATCCATCTTCACCAAGGGCAAACCATCTAACACCAAGCAGGAGAACTCTAGAACCAGGGCTGCCCAGAAGAGAATATAAGGTTCACAATTACCATCACTGCACTACCCAGGGAAGCGTCAGAGTGACCTCAATTATTGCCACTACCACTCCTATTCTCTCCCCTCCTAAGAGCTTGCTGCACTATTTGTGGGCATTATTATTATTATTATTGAGCACAATATTGTGGGCAATACTACTAACAGGGGCAATCTCAGGAAGGAGGGCACTCTGGGAGAGAGTTATAATTGGTGGGACTTAGTATGTGGGGTACTGTCTGGTACTGTTATTTCTTCAGTATAATATTTGGGACATTGGGCACCAGGAGGATGGGATAATGGATAAATAAGGAATCTAAGAGGTCTGTGTGGCAAACTCTACAGACATGAGACATGGCTGAAAGATGTCATTATGGTGCTCTGCTCCTAATGGAGATGAGAAAAGATAACATCTACATTAGAGGAGATGTCACTGAATACAATAGTACATAGTGCTGTATATTCATGTATGTTTGGTAGTACTCAATGTAATAATTAAAAATTGCCTTTTGTATTATCCTTACCAGACCCATTACATACAGCACTTTGATTCCTTGTGGAGAAAATTACAGTACAAATACTGTTTTGTATGAAAATGTTATGCAGTTTGTGCTAATTATGTTCACATATTTTTATAGAGTAAAGGGTTTCTCTCATCTGAAGATTTATGGCACATTCGCATGATATACCACCTTTAGAATCTTCTTCTATCTCCAAAATCTGGCCCAAGGAGAATGGAGAGCAGAATGTACATGCACAGTGTCCTCTCTATTCACTGCTATGGGTTTACCATATATGAGTACATCTATATACAGTGGGGTCCTGTTCTTGAGATAAGAGCAGGTTCCAGAGGCTGATCCCATACCTATCCAACATGGCATATAATATCTATACTCCATAATTGTTCAGATGGGATTAACCTTTGAAGCAGATAAAAGCTATTTGTTCCATCTGTTCTGTGTTTTGGACCCACTCCTACTTTTGGCTTCCAAGTCATGATCAAATCCTGATGCAAAATACTGACCATGTAATCAGGGGCTTGGCTGGGCTAAAACATTCAGGGCCTGGGCCTCTGATGTTTCCTCCCAGGCCCTGAATGTCCTGCCTGCCAGCTAGATACAATTGAATTGTCATCCTCAGGATGGCAATACAATCGAATCTAAAACACTGCAAGAGGTGAAGGACCTGTGGTGACATCACAGGTCATGTGATCGATGCAGTAGCTGAGAAGGACCTGCGATGATGTCACATGTCATCATGTGACCAGTGCAGGAGAGGCTCCACAGTGAAGAGAAGTCCTGGGAAGAAGCTCTGCTGAGGTCTGCTATAAGGAGAGGTAAGTAAAGGGAGTGTAATGCTGGGAGTTGTAGTTAGAGTTGTAGTTATTTAACTGGGACTGTATGTTAGGGCTTAAGAGAGGGATGTTATTTCCATGGGACTGACTTTTGGAGGGGGCTGAGGGAGAGAGTGATGTTATTTACATGGGATTGTACGTTGGGGGGGCTGAAGGAGGGGAGTGATGTTATTAACATGGGATTGTATGTTGGAGGGGCTGAACGAAGGGGAGTGATGTTATTTACATGGGACTATACGGCGGACGGAGGGAAAATGATTTTATTTACATGGGACTGTATGGTGGAGGGGCTGAGGAATCATCATTGCTGAGGGCACTAAAGGGAGGAATATAACTACAGGGGGCATTGTAACAGTAGGGGGCAGTATAAATACTGGGGGCACTTCAGGGCAAGCATTATAACAGGAGGGGGCGATATAAATACTGGGGGCAGTGTAGGGGTATTATAAATCCGGGGGACATTATAGATTTTCTTATTACTACTGGGGGCTCTATGGGACGGTCTTATAGATCCGCCTTATTTCTACTAAGAGCACTATGGTGGGCCATATTACTACTGAGGGGTCTGTAGAGAGCTTTATTACCACTGGGTGAACAATAGGGGGGCCTTATTTCTTAGGGGTGCTCTGTAAGGGCATTATTAATACTGGAGGGCTCTTCTACTAATGGAGGCACTCTTGTGGAGCATTATCACTGTTGGGAGAACAGTAGGGGGCAGTATTACTAATGAGGGCATTCTAGAAGCGAATTACTATCGGTGGGACTATGAGGAGCACTATTACTATGGGGGGGCACTCATATTTCTTCAGGATAGTATTTTGGGGTATTGGGGGGCACAGAGAGCAGCAGGATAACAATGTGGGGACTTCAGGGTGGGGGATGATGAAATGTGAGGAATCTAAGATGTCTATTTGTCACACTCTGCAGAGACGAGGCAGCTGAGAGAGGTTGTCCAGACCGAAATGGAGAAGATGATGACAGAGAAGATCTACATCAGAGGAGACGTCCAAGAAAAAAAAATAATAATAATCAACCCTCTGCAAAGTAGATGGCGGGGTAAAAGAATATATCAAGAATAATACCCACTACGCCACCTGCAGCTAAACGGCTCCAATGAAAATCACAGTACAAACTCCCAACTGAACAAATCGCAAACAATGTCTATAAAAAAAATGGAGTCACTAATGTACTATAAAAGAATGAAAAATCTTTATTTAACACATAAAAAGATTAAAAAATTCATGTTGTAAAGGGAGGGTGACAGTGTAAAAAGAACACCATCCCTGGCCCATACATAGAATTATAGTGGTACAGTAATCAAAGATGAGCTGTAGTCATACATAACAATACGACAACAAAATAAGCATACCAAAAGGGTCCCACACAATACTATGATGAAGCATATGATACCATGGTGGTGACTTATATGGGGTCAGATATATGTGACAAGTAACTACGCTAATAACAAAATGCCATAATGGCAAAACAATATAGGTGCTAATATATAGTCACATATAGCTGAACACCAAAAAAGATGTTAAACAAGGCCCACAGTGGGAAATCTCCCAAAAAAATAACCCCTGTTCATGCTCATCATAAAGAGAGTAATGTAATGCATTTGCAAGCAAACACTCACCGAACAAGATAAGGACCAAATAGAGGGCCAGGGATGGCGTTACCCCGACGCGCGTTTCAGCGTGCCTTCGTGCGTTATAGTACATTAGTGACTCAATTGATTAGAGGAGACGTCACCTGGAGGCCCTGGATGTGAAAGGTAATTGCTGCTGCGGAAGGGGGGTCAGGTGGTCGACTTAGAGAATTGGGCCATATGCATTGGGGCTTGGGCCCCAGATCTTTTGAGACCCTAGCAACGCCCCTGCATGTAATAGAGATCTCATGCTCAGTTTGCATGTGTTTTGGCCATTTGCATCTGAAATCAGTTTTATTGAGATTAAAAAAGTCCTGCATGTAGGACTTTAATGGCCTCTATCACACGGTCAGTATTTGGTCAGTTTTTTGCATCAGTTTTTGATCAGTTTTGGTAAGGCAAAAACAGGAGTGGGCCCAAAACAGAGATAACATGTGATGGAAATATTTGCATGTCTTTTATGTTTTGGATCCACTCTTGCTTTTGGCTTCCAAATCATGATCAAATCCTGATGCAAAATACTGACCCTTTTTTTGTTATTTTTCTGTTCTTCGGACGGATCACAAGAATGGAAAAATAAACTGTGAAATCAACACAGCCAAACAGGGTCACTAGTGTCCCCGTAATAGACTGGTGAGGTTGTAAACAGCATGAAGAGACACAATAGTCTCCTCAGAAAAGAGTGGTGTGGGAGGCAACAGCACTTAGAGTCCCAATAGTGGCCCTGTAACAGAATGGTGAGGGTTGCAACAGCATGAAGAGACACAATAGTGGCCCTGGAATATAGTGGGGAGAAGGGGACAACAGCAGTGGCAGTAACAGCACAAGATGGTGTCAGATCACAGTAGGAGCAGATGGCAGCAGAGGCAGCAGGTGTGTGGAAGCATCATCAACGTTCCAGTGTGGAAGCATACTACAGTCAGAACATTACTGCCAGAATGATCTAGTCTTCATCAGGCATCCATGTCTGGAAATCCTGGTTGATCCATGCCTGATTCATCTTTATAAAGGTTAGTCTCTCAACATTTTGTGTTGAAAGGAGAGTTCTCTTTGGGGTAACTATGCCCCTACTGTACTAAACACCCTCTCTGATGCCACACTAGTGGCCGGGCAGGAAAGCTTGCCCAGGGCAAACAGGGCCCAGTAGTCCAGGGGATCTTGGATATGGGGTGACAGGGTGCAGTCCATGTATGCCACCACCTGCTGGTTCAGGTTCTGCTCCATGTCCTGCTGTTGCTGCTGCTGGGTGGCTTCTTCAGTGGGCGGCTGAAGAAAACTGCTCATCAGAGACTCAAGACTTAAGTTGCTGCTGATGGAGCTGATACTGCACCTGCCCCCTCCTCCAGATGTCATGGCAGTGGAGCGTGAGCTCAGAGGGTCCCCCCAGTTAGACTTTCGTGAGGATGGGCGATGGCGCAAAGGGAGCAACCAACCGATTACAAAAGACGTATCAATAGTAGCTGAGTTTTTCATCCCTCTCCAAAGGTGTGAAAAAGGCCCACCTCTTGGACCGGTTAACGAAGGTCGAACATTTTGGACAGCCAGTAGTCATCCCTCTGCCAAATGGTGATAATGTGGTTATTACTATGCAAGCAACTCAGCATGCATCTGGCCATTTGTGTAAGGGACTCGGAGGGACTTCCTGCCTTCATCTCCACTGCATACTGCCACTGTCTGTCAGGGGCATCTGCATCATCTTCATTGTCACACTGTAGCTCGTCAAGCTCCTCCTGCACTTCTCCTGTTGCTTGGGCAGATAAACTACCTAGTTCTATATAGAATTCCTGGGCGTTTATGTCCTCCTCCTCATCTTCCTACTGTGCCAGTTCAGCCTCCCTAGGGCTCAGGTGGTCATGTGGTGTAGGCGCCATGTCTTCTATCCCCTCGCCAGTCAGATTTATCAGCATCCCTTCCAGGACGTGATATCATTCATTCTATAGTCCTTGGGACTGACAAATAGTGGCCTCCTCAGAAGGCGTGAGCAAATGGCAGGTGTCACGCATGAGCTGCCATTGTCTAACATCAAAGTTACACCAGGGAGTAGTCCTGGCCATCTGCATCACCCTTACGAGTCTCATGGCCACGTTACTTACTGCTCACAACAAATGCTGCCACGCGGCTGTCATCATCGCTAGTTGCATGCCTAAGGGAGGACACAGCGAACCTCTCCTCCAATCTGTGCTGACTGTCCTCACTGAGCTCGTCCTTGCTGAAACGTGGAATAGAGCCGGCAGAGGCAGAGCCAATCAGAAGGAGCTTCAAAAGGAAGAGGTAATTGCAGGACAGGTGAGGGCACAGAGGTTGTTCCTTGGCCATGACAACTAAGTGTGGTGGAACCCACCAATTCCTGGCTGTGTGTATCTGCTGTCATCTGAGATGATGTTGAAGAGAAAGTCAACTGTTCCAGTACAACTGGATTGCTGGTCAAAACATGATTGCTGGATGACAGTGGCAGCTCTGGCCTGTTGCTGCAGCTGCTGTTACCACCAACCCTTATTCTGCTGCTACTTGTGCCAGCTACAGTAACATTTTTGCCACTGCCCATTCCTTTTGAAGGCCTATGCAACGGTCTGGCCATGGTGTACAGTAAGAATAGGATAGAATCAATAATGTTACTGTGTAACTAAGTATGAAGCAGCAGGTGAACTAGTTAAGACCACCTATATATTAGACCACCTGTTGACGTTGAGTCTGGTGCACAGTCAGTCTATATATAACAGAACAGATTAAGAGTGAATGGCAGAGCAGGTGAACAAGATGCACAGGGCTATTACACTGAACCTGCACTGTCCTTGAAATCTCTGTATGCTCTCCTTACAGTGTTTAAAAACTTTCCCTACGATCTCCCTACACTGTCCCTGCAGTGTCCTTATCCTATATTGTACAATTAAATGTTTTCTAAAACATTGTCCCTAGCACTTGCCACGTCTCTCCCTATGCTCAGTTCACAGTGAAATGGCAGTGGACACGTAGGATGAGGCTTTTATAGGGCTGCGACATGACAAGGCACAAGGCATTATGGGTCTTATCACATTCTCGCGCTTCTTACTTTCACTTTATAACACGTGTAGCCACCTTTTTAGGAAAGAATCGATTTGTTACCACAAAGCATGAGGAAATTCGGATTCATGGCAAATCAAATTTTTCCATAAATTTGTATCAAAGTCAATTTGTTTTACTTCATAGTAACATAGTTTATAAGGCTAAAAAAAAGACATCTGGTCAACTAGTTCAGCCTGTTATCCTGCAAGTTGATCCAGAGGATTGATTCACTCAACACTAATCACAAGCAATGTGGATATAATTCCTATTCAAAAAGATCAATGAATTACACTTAGGGCTCATGCACACGAACATGTGCCGTCCAGGTCATGCATTGGGGACTGTAAATTGCGCAGCCTGCGATGACGGATGCAGACCCATTAAATTTGATTGTGTCCGTGATCTGTCCACACCACAAAAAAATAGAACATGCACTAATTTTTTGCTGTGCGGAAGCACGGACCAAGATGCCACCAAAGCACTTCGTAGTGCTTCTGTGACCTTCCACTCCGTGCCTCCACTCCATATCTTCTGGATTGCGGACCCATTCAAGTGAATGGGTTGGCATCCGTGATACGGTGCGCACATGGCTGGTGCCCATATACTGCGGACCCACATGTTCGTGGGTTTAGCCCTTAGGGTGAATTCAGACAGATTACAAATGTCTACGCATGTTGTGGACATTTTCTGCACAGAAAAACAAGCATTCTATGGATTTTCAAATTCACAGCATGCTCATTCTATTGTGGATTTTCAGACTGGATTTTAACACTTTCAAAGTAGCAGAGGTGAAATCGATATGTAGGTGAAATCCGTGGCAAATCCGCAGCAGAATTGAAGCAAAATCTGACGCAGAAATACCATTGCAGAGAATCTACCCTTTGCGCTGTATCTTATAATCACAATTTACTTTTCCTGGTGTTAAGACTGACGTATAATTCAACCCTCTAATGTGTTTGGGGAACTCCTGTCTCCGAACAGCAGATATCTAATGATGGAAGGATTGAGCATGTAGGATTTCAACATGTCCGATTCTTGTGTCTTGCAAGAGATAAGTTGCCTCCAGAGGAGTCTGAAAGTCGATTATTTCCCTCGCCCTGTAGAGAACACATGCACGTTCTGAGTGTCCATGTATATGGGGAGGAGGTTTCTTAAGAACTAGCTGCCAGCAAGTGTTCGCTAAACAAAGTTTTTAGCCAGCTTTATTCATGACTTCAATACTGGTTTTTATTGTAGCGTGTTATAATAGAGGAACATAGATCTACATATCAGCTGTATGCACACACTAGGATATTTTAACCAAGACTATTTGTAAACTGTGGTACTCACAACAAAATATGTCTGCAGTTCCTCATTGTCGACTGTAGATGATGCTATACCCACGAGACAGAAGCAAACCAAAAGAGGTTGTACTGAAGCCTAGTATGAGCTAATGCTAACTAGTAAACAGCTGTGTAAATCCCAGCCCAGCAATCCTACTTGTTGTGCTGAAGTCACGTTACTTTAATCTTGGTACTAATCCCATTACAGATAATTGTGAGACAAATTGTACACAGCGTACCAGACACAGTCACAGCTTCATGTCTACATAAATTCCATTACATACAAGTAATAAACAGTGTAAATAAGTAATATCTAATGAGTCAGAAAGGGTGTTAGCTCTTCCTTATGGAGCAAAACACTACAAACACCCAAAATATAACAAACTGGAGCAGCATAGCTAAAGGATAAAATGTAACATAGTGCAAGCCTCTAAAGGTCAGACTCCAAATCTTCAAATAGTAAGGCTACTTTCATACTAGCGGCAGCACGGATCCGGCACCTAAAGAGTGCCGACGGATCCGTACTGCCGCTGATACATGTGTGGAGCCGGAGCAGCGCGCCGGCCCCACACATGTTGACACAGACACAGAGAACATACATACATACACACAAACACATACATAATTACATACTCCAGCCAGGGACGCCGGCAGCACGTCTTCACGCGCGCTCCTGCGCGCAGTGATGACGATTCCCCACAGCGCCCTCTGCTGGGGCGCGTGGGGAAACGTCATAGCTGCGCGCAGGAGGTGCGTGAAGACATGCTGCCGGCGTCCCTGGCTGGAGTATGTGAGTATGTATGTGTAATGTGTGTATGTATGTATGTATGTCTGTCTGTATGTATCTCTGGTAGCCGATCCGGAATGACCCCCCATTGCAAGTCAATGAGGACAGATCCGGATTTACTGGTGTGTCACACCAAACGCATCCGTCCCATTGACTTGCATCGGGGGTCATTCTGATCCGTCTTGGTGCGGATGCCTGGACCGGAGAGCAAACCGCAGCATGCTGCGGTTTGTTCTCCGGTCTGAAGACGGAACGGAATGCTTTCAGGAGCATTCCATTGTCTTCAGTTCAGTTTTGTCCCCATTGACAATGAATGGGGACAAAACTGAAGCGTTTTTTTTCCGGTATTGAGCCCCTATGACGGAACTCAGTACCGGAATTTAAAAACGTTAGTGTGAAAGTAGCCTAACTTAGAAAAAGAAGAAGCAGCACGAAGAACTCCAAACAACAACTGTGGAGTTTTCACCCAGGGGCCAGGCCAAGTGTGACCTTTCAGTTCCTCAGTGGGACCATGTTCAAGATTGAAAATGGTTCTAGTGAAGAACTGAAAAGTTGCTTTGTCACTGGATGAATAAATGCACAGTTGCTGTCTAGAGTCTTTTGGAGTGCTACTTCTTCCTTTTTCTAAGCCACATTACAAACATGGTATTACCTAAAATAAAGGATTAGTATAAAGTTTCTTATTTTGAGTTCACAATTTAGGTTACACACACACTGCGTGTACTTGCTAAATTCCCACTTATCTAGCACTAATAATCACTAGCCACACTTTAACAACAACCAATTGATTTTCGCTCCTCGCACGCTGGCACATGGCACACCTACCTCTAGCATTTCCATTGACTAGGAATTGACCCTTGACTAACCTTTTTTTACACACAAGTACATCAGAAAGAGGGACAAGTCATATGCCTTAACTGTTTCCTTGCCAAGGACATATCTCATGTGTCACTGCAAGATGGCACTTCAGTAGCCAAGGATGCATCTCATATGTCCTTGCTACTGATGGCTGGATCTCAGGCTGTGTATCAGCTACAGATATCAAACAGTACGCTATGTGAGGTCTGACTAGTGATTTGTAAAGTGGCAGGACCATGTTCTCTGCAAAGAAAAAGGTAGTCAGTCAGCACATCCCAATGCACAGGTGCACACTGCCATGGCTGGAAACACAAAGAAAAAAATACAATGGAACAGCACTCTGCAAAGCTAATAAAGTACAAAAATGCCATAGTAATAGAAACTATTCTGGGTGCTAATGCTATGCTTATTTAGTAAATTTGAAATTCTTGGGCAAATACATTTTGTACAAAATATTTAGGCCTGTCTGCTCTCTGTAAGATGGGAACCTAACACTAAGGCTCCATTCACACGTCCTGTTTTTCTTTCCTGATTCGATCCTGATTTTTTCAGGACCCATTGAAATGAATGGATCCAGATCAGGATCAGGATCGAATCAGGAAAGAAAACAGGACGTGTGAATGGAGCCTAAAATGCTACCTGTTATATGCCATCATGGGCATCTATGCCCCTTTTGATGCAATCCATTATCTTATTGGCCTTGGCAGCAGCTGTCTGACACTGGGTTTCTACAGCTTAGTTTGCTGTTCACTAAAATTCCTAAGTTCTTTTCCATGTCAGTGTTACCCAGTGTTTTACCATTAAGTATGTACTGGTGACTTTGCATTATTCCTTCCCATCCTCGTCCATTATATATATAATCACATGAAGCCATCGTCCTCCACTATATTCATAATCACATAGAGCAGTCCTCTTCTGTTATATACATAATCTTAGCCCCATTCACACTTACAGTGGAATCCTGACATTTTCTGGAGTTTACCCGGAAGGACTGTATGTGTGAATGCACACATCTGCAATATCTGTCCCGGACTTTACCCAGACTTTTTCTCCCAGAGCCCTAGTACTAACTCCAGGATATGTCCGAGTGAGCCCATGTGTGAAAACAGCAGTAAATGTTCTATAAATCACAGTGCTACCCTATAGCCCCATTCACACTTACAGTGGAATCCTGACATTTTCTGGAATTTACCCGGAGGGACTGTATGTGTAAATGCACACATCCGCAATATCAGTCCCGGACTTTACCCAGACGTTTTCTCCCAGAGCCCTAGTACTAACTCCGGGATATGTCCGAGTGAGCG